>CAJUWN010001223.1:0-29734 GCA_910589765.1 Avena atlantica | reverse complement strand
CAAAATTGATAGGGCAAAGGTGTCCGATCTTTCGATGAGATGGCGATAATCGATTTGTGAGTTCGGGCTTGACGATCCGACTACACG
The DNA here is from genome assembly GCA_910589765.1 of Avena atlantica. Taxonomy (NCBI): domain Eukaryota; kingdom Viridiplantae; phylum Streptophyta; class Magnoliopsida; order Poales; family Poaceae; genus Avena; species Avena atlantica. The sequence goes on along the minus strand of CAJUWN010001223.1, from coordinate 29,647 downwards.
TGCGAGCACGAGCGCCAATGCAATCGCTAGGCCAATCTCCTGGAGGTTACCGATCCTGCGTGAACACGATCAGCCTGACAGCGAGGTCTTAATTCCTACCTGAAATCGAGAACAAGTAAGAACCAATATTGCAATCAAGATATTGCGATTAAGAGGAAAGCTTTATTGAAAGAGGTGGGATCCTGAATAGGTGCGAAGTACAAGAGGCCTCTGCGACGCTCGAGCCTTGGCGAAGTTGCGACTATGGCTAACTTAATGTCTAAACAAAAATCCGAGTCTAGAGGTTCGGCTATGGGGCGTATTTAAGGGTGAAAAGGTGGGGTTCGGCCAGCCATGGAAAGTGGTGGCCGAATCCAACCCTAAAAGTCCTTTTCCCCCCTCAATACGGACTCTAAAAAGTGGCTAATTAAAATCCTGCGAAAATTACATGGCCTGGCCCAAAATAAAGGTGTCGCAGCACCATATTATCTATGGACGAATTCTAAAAGTATTGATCTTGAATATTTCGTCCAAGCCTTCTTTCTTCATTATGTGGCTCAAAGTTCAGAAAATCTTCATCCGTGGCCTTCTCTTGGATCATCACATGCTTGCTGCCATCTCCATGCATGGCCATGCTCCAATGCTTGTCCCTCTCATCCATGCTTGGTCCATCATTTCCTAAGAGTAAGAAATGTATCTGATTTAGGCAGCATCATATTCTCATGTATGTAAGGAATAGTTCCAAGAAACGAAAGTACCTGATAGTTAAGTTGTTTGGCACGAGATCTTGTGATGGTCCTTGTATGTGTGTTGCTGTAGGTACAACGGTTTTATCAATTAGGGATGTCCACATCATGCTCCCCTTCTTGAATTGAAGTCGTCCTCGACGCAATCTCATCTTCCTCACCAAAGTAAGGCTTCAAATCTGCAATGTTAAATGTAGGACTAACCGTACCAAAATCTGCAGGCAACTCAAGTTTATATGCATTATCATTGATTCTCTCTAAGCCTTAAAGGACCAGCAGCACGTGGCATTAAACTTAGACTTGCGTAAATCAGGAAAACGATCTTTACGCAAATGTAACCAAACAAGATCGCCAACATCAAACACAACATGCTTTCTCCCCTTATCCCCAGCAAGTTATACTTAGCATTCATGTGTTCAATGTTATCTTGTAGTAGTCTTATGCAATTTAATATCATTTCAGCGCGTTGTGTAGCATCCAAATTATGTTGCACCGAAGAAGTAAAGGCAATAATCAATAGGTGCACGAGGAACAAAACCATACACAATCTCAAATGGGCACATCTTGTGGTAGAATGCAATGAACGATTATAAGCAAATCTATATGAGGTAAACACTCTTCCCACAATTTAAGTTCTTCTTTAAAACAGCCCGTAACATAGTAGACAAAGTTCTATTTACTACTTCAGTTTGACCATCAGTTGGGGATGACAGTAGTACTAAACACAATTTAGTCCCCAACTTAGCCCATAAACATCTCCAAAAGTGGCTAAGAAATTTAGTATCACGATCAGAGACAATAGTATTTGGCACACCATGCAAAAACAATTTCACGAAAGAACAAATCAGCAATATGCGCAGCATCATCCGTTTTATGACAAGGAATAAAGTGTGCCATCTTAGAAAACCGATCCACAACAACAAAAATACTATCCCCTCCCTTCTGTGTTCGTGGCAATCCCAAACAAAGTCCATAGAAATATCCTCCCAAGGAACACTAGGAACAGGAAGAGGCATATATAAACCATGTGGATAAGGCGAGACTTAGCTTTTGACAAGTAGTGCAGCGTGCCACAAATCTCTCAACATCGCGACGCATACGTGGCCAAAAGAAGTGTGCAGCAAGAACATCCTCCGTCTTCTTGACACCAAAGTGTCCCATCAATCCTCCCATGCGCCTCCTGTAACAACAAAAGACGAACAGAGCTATCTAATGCATTTTGTTAGCACGGAACACAAATCCATCATTGAAGATGAACTTGTTCCAAGTTCTACCATCTCTACACAATTCTGCAACACATCTTTAATTCAGCATCATGCACATATTGTTCCTTAATAGTTTCCAATCCAAATATTTTGAAGTCAAGTTGAGATAACAAAGCATAACGGCGTGACAAAGCATCAGCAATAATTATCTTTCTTACCCTTTTTGTGTTTGATAACATAAGGAAAAGACTCAATAAATTCAACCCACTTTGCATGACGACGATTCAACTTAGCTTGACTACGAATATGCTTCAAAATTCATGATCAGAATGAATAACAAATCCCTTAGGCCAGATAATGTTGCCAAGTCTCTAATGTCCGAACCAACGCATATAATTCTTTATCATAAGTAGAATAGTTCAGACTAGCCCCACTCAATTTCTCACTAAAATATGCAACAGGTTTTCCCTCTTGTAATAACACCCCTCCCAAACCAATGCCACTAGCATCACATTCAAGCTCAAAAGTCTTAGTAAAATCAGGAAGTTGGAGTAAGGGAGCATGTGTTAGCTTATCTTTCAATATGACGAAGGCCTGTTTTGTGCATCGCCCCAAACAAAGGGCACACCTTCTTGGTAAGCTCATTCAGCGGCGCGGCAATTGATCCAAAGTCTTTAACAAAGCGCCTATAAAAACCAGCGAGGCCAAGAAAACTCCTCACTTGTGTGACCGTCTTGGGCTGCGGCCAATTCTCAATAGCTTCAATCTTGGCTGGATCCACTTCAATACCCTGTGATGTAACAACATAGCCAAGAAACGCAACTCGATTGGTGCAAAATGGCACTTCTCAAGGTTACCAAACAACGTGCATCACGTAAAGCATTGAAAACAGCACGTAAATGGTCCAAATGTTCCTCTAAAGATTTGCTATAAATCAGAATATCATCAAAGTAGACTACCACAAAACGGCCAATGAAAGCACGTAAAACTTCGTTCATTAATCTCATGAAAGTGCTAGGTGCATTAGTTAAACCAAAGTCATTACTAACCACTCATATAAACCGAACTTAGTTTTAAATGCTGTTTTCCATTCATCTCCTAATTTCATACGAATCTGGTGGTAACCACTACGCAAATCAACTTTAGAAAACATGGTAGAGCCACTCAATTCATCAAGCATGTCATCTAAACGTGGAATAGGATGACGATATCGAATAGTAATATTATTGATAGCTCTACAATCAGTACACATGCGCGAAGAACCATCTTTCTTAGGTACCAAAATAATAGGAACAGCACAAGGGCTAAGGGACTCACGAATATGATCTCTGTCGAGTAGTTCCTGAATTTGGCGTTGTATCTCCTTTGTCTCCTCTGGATTGGTTCTATATGGCGCGCGGTTGGGCAACGTGGCACCAGGAATTAGATCAATTTGATGCTCAATTCCTCTAATAGGAGGTAGTCCTGGTGGCAACTCAGCGGGAAAGACGTCCTCATATTCCTGCAAAAGATTAGCAACAGCGGGTGGCAAAGAAGGAGGCATATCCTCAAATGAAACAAAACCTCTTTGCAGACAATTGCATAACATTGAGTATTGTTTACATCTAGTTCAGCAATATCAATTTTATTTGCAAGCATACATGGACTCTTCAAACGAATTTCAGTAGCATGTGTAGAATCAGATTTAGTGTTCTTTGGTGGTATAAAATCTGTAGCAACAATCTGATTCTCACTTTTATTTTTCTCCTCAGTTTTAGCTCTACTAGCTCTAGCAAGATCATCTTTTAAAATCTGTTCGGGAGTCATAGGTTTTAGACCAATTTTCTTTCCATCATGCATAAGAGAATAGTGATTAGTTTTGCCATTATGAACAGATTCTCTATCAATTGCCATGGTCTACCAAGTAACAAAGAACAAGCTTGCATAGGTACAACATCACAATCAACAAAATCAGAATATGTACCAATAGTAAAATGCACGCGTACCGTTCTTGTTACCTTGATCTTGCGAGAACTCTCAAACCATTGGATGTAGTATGAATGTGGGCGTTGTCTTGTTGGAAGCGCAAGCTTCTCTACCATGTCAACACTGGCCAGATTATTACAACTCCCTCCATCAATGATGATCCGTATAGCTCTTTCCTTGACAACACCACGTGTTTGGAACAGGTTGTGGCGTTGATCTAGCTCAGATTTGCTCAATTGCACACTCAACACACGTTGTGTAATTAAACTCTTGTATTGATCAGCAGCTTCAGCTCCCATTACCTCTGGCTCTGCATCATCATCAGAATTGTCTCCATCTCGAGCAGAAATAAGGGCTAGTGTATCTTCATCGAAGTCACTCGCTGAATCGTATTCACCATCTTCTCGCACCATCATCACACGTTGTGTTGTGCACTGTCTCTCAATATGACCAAAACCCCAGCACTTGCGGCATTGTATATCCTTTGTCTTACCCGTGGAAGCCATAGAAGATGCACTACGAGCAGGAGCATTGGATGATGGTGGAGGAGCAGCTGGAAATCTTGTGGTGGCCTTGGATGTGGTAGGAGCTGGAGGCGAATCACGAGGAGGTGCTGATTGTCGGGATGTCCAAGTGGATGTGCGACCTGCAGAATTATTAGTCCTCCTCCATGGTGTTTGGCGATCCTGCACTTCACGTTCAGCTTTGCAAGCAAGATGAAACAAACGAGTGATAGAATTATATTCCTTATAATCTAATATGTGCTGAATGTCCTTGTTTAATCCACCAAAGAAACGTGCAAGCATTTGTTCATTAGATTCAACAAGACCACACCTAACCATCCCCGTTTGCAATTCCTGATAATACTCTTCTACAGAATTTTTCCCTTGCTCTAAGCGTGTCAGATTCTTTAGTAAATCACGTTGATAAGTGGGAGGTACAAAACGAACACGCATAGCAGTTTTTAAAGCAGTCCAAGTACTAGGAATAGTAGTAGGATTTAAACGACAATACTCAGACCACCAAAGGGAAGCAAATTTAGTAAATTCACATGTAGCAGCACTAACACGCATATTCTCAGGATATTTTAAGCATGCAAAACGTTGTTCTACTTCCATCTCCCATGTAAGATATGCATCAGGATTATATTTACCCTCAAAAGATGGAATATTTAATTTAAGCTTTGCAACATGATCATCATCAGTACGTACCGGTGGGCGAGCGTTGCGGTAGTAATGTCGGGGACGACCAGCAGGTACCTGTGGAGGTTGTTCAACCTCCTCGTCAAACAGATCGTCGTCCTCGGGGTCGTAGTAGTACCCGTCGTCTGTCCCCAATGTTGCAGCAGCAGCCGCGGCGGAAGTCTGAGGAACGTCATTCGCAGCAGGAGCCGCCGGGGGTGCGGCGGCAGCCGTACCAGCAGTCCGAGCCGTGATCGGAATGCGCCGTGCGCCATGTGTGGGTGCCGGTGCGGGTGCGGGCAACCGGTTCAAAAGCTCCTTGAACCGAACGTCAAGCTTGGTGTTGAAGGATTTCTCGAGTCCATCGATCTTGTCCACGGCGTTGGTGAGCTTGGTGTCAAACTCCCCTAGGCGCGTATCCACGTCTTCAGCGCGACTGACCAAGAGCGCGGAGAAGTGGGCATGTAGTTCTTCGTTCGTCATGGTGGCAGGATTCCGTGAAGTATCTGTCATGGTTAGTCCTTAAAAGCACAGGTATATACTACAGGAATATGGTGGAAGTCACGCGTAATCCGTCAAGCAATATACGAAGCTCTTACAAGTTCTTACCAAACAGCAGGAAAAAGGCGATGTGCAACCACGAGGATCAGTGGGTCCAGAGATTGAACCAAGCGATTACCAGGAGTCGAAACACCGCACGTGGAGAGTATCTGTGGAGCTCTAGGAAGGCTTAGCAAAGGGGTTAGCAATTATCAAAACAGCAATGCAAAAGTTGAAAGAATGCTCAACGACGGTACTGTGCTGGTCCTAGGCTAGACCGTACTAGAGACGCGAGCCTAGATCACCAACGATGTCACGACGCGACACAACAAGCACTGTATGATGATATAGCACCCTGAAAAGCGATCCGAGATGCAGAAAATTACTAGGATGGCGAGTGTCTAGAACTGATCTACGGGGTCTACAAAGAGGTTAGCCCCCAAAAAAAATTTTCGAAATTTTTTATTTTGCTCCGGAAAGCGCGCAGGCGCCAAAAAATATCGCTATAACGGCCGATGGAGAAAAGTGATCCCCAAAGCCGAAAACCAGTATAGCCAGAATTTTTTTTTTTTTTTTTGCTCTCCTTCTGGACTTACGACCGGACTCTTAGCTCGACACGGACTTTAGCGGAACACGGAAACAACAAAGAAGGAAAGTCAAAAGAAATAACTAGGAAATAATGACTCAACTCGGACTCGTGCCGCGGCAGGGAAGGTGATCGGATCCGTGTCGCGGTAGGGAGGCGGTGGCGAAGTTTTAGGGTTTATGGTGGCAGGGTATATGGCGGCGGAATATGGTGGTGGTGATCGGCGAGTGTGGCGGTGACTAGTATGATTAGAACTCGAAACTCTAAGGGACGAGACACTAAGACCAGCAACTCGACGCGACGATGTAGACACAAATTCAACAATGCAAAAACTGAAAAGATAATGCGAGGCGTAGATTGGTTATGGGATGGATCTAAACTCTAACTATGTTTTTGGCTTTTTCGTGGGTTATAGGTAAAAACAGATCTAATCTATGAAAAACAGTAAAATCTCACCGAGCAATCTGAAATCTGATACCACTTGATAGGGCAAAGGTGTCCGATCTTTCGATGAGATGGCGATAATCGATTTGGTGGAGTTCGGGCTTGACGATCCGACTACACGTGCGAGCACGAGCGCCAATGCAATCGCTAGGCCAATCTCCTGGAGGTTACCGATCCTGCGTGAACACGATCAGCCTGACCAGCGAGGGTCTTAATTCCTACCTGAAATCGAGAACAAGTAAGAACCAATATTGCAATCAAGATATTGCGGATTAAGAGGAAAGCTTTATTGAAAGAGGTGGGATCCTGAATAGGTGCGAAGTACAAGAGGCCTCTGCGACGCTCGAGCCTTGGCGAAGTTGCGACTATGGCTAACTTAATGTCTAAACAAAATCCGAGTCTAGAGGTTCGGCTATGGGGCGTATTTAAGGGCGAAAAGGTGGGGTTTCGGCCAGCCATGGAAGTGGTGGCCGAATCCAACCCTAAAAGTCCTTTTCCCCTCAAATACGGACTCTAAAAAGTGGCTAATTAAAATCCTGCGAAAATTACATGGGCCTGGCCCAAAATAAAGGTGTCGCAGCACCATATTATGCTATGGACGAATTCGTAAAGTATTGATCTTGAATATTTCGTCCAAGCCTTCTTTCTTCATTATGGTGGCCTCAAAGTTCTGAAATCTTCATCCGTGGCCTTCTCTTGGATCATCACATGCTTGCTGCCATCTCCATGCATGGCCATGCTCCAATGCTTGTCCCTCTCATCCATGCTTGGTCCATCATTCCTAAGAGTAAGAAATGTATCTGATTTAGGCAGCATCATATTCTCATGTATGTAAGGAATAGTTCCAAGAAACGAAAGTACCTGATAGTTAAGTTGTTTGGCACGAGATCTTGTGATGGGTCCTTGTATGTGTGTTACTGTAGGTACAACGGTTGTATCAATAGTAGGGATGTCCACATCAGTTTGGGCAGCTCTGGGTCCTTCTGTTGTTGGCGGTAGCGTTGGGCGGTAGTGCCGCCAAGCGGTAGCACCGGTCGCCAGGTCCGGTAGTACCGCTGGCGACAAAGAGCATTTGGTCTCTTCTGCTGGCGCTCCTTCGTCCTGTGGGTTCTTCTCTTCGTATCTGATGATGCACAAGGTATGGGTATGAAGTAGCAGGCCATCCAAAGGTGTATCGAAGTCACACAAGGAGAGGAGCGAGTTCACCTTATCTTGAAGGAGTTTGGCTCAGGCGCGAGTCATGGGTCCACTTGGGGAGCTTGTGGGAGTAGATGTAGTAGCGGTCGTAGGACGGGCTGCATCAGGCTATATATAGGCCCACTTCTTTTGGCGGCTTCTCGGAGAAGCCGCCCTACCCCCAGCTTCCTGGGGAAGCCGGTTCAAAAAATTTAGAAGGCTTCCAAAGTGGTTAAGGATAAACTAACTTGGAAGTCTCACAAAATTTTAGAACCGGCTTCCCCAGGAAGCTGAGCGTAGGGCGGCTTCTCGGAGAAGCCGCCAAAAGAACTGGGCCTATAGTCCAGCCACAAAACAGGGGTAGTTTCAGAACGAAAAGGTAAATTATAGGAAGGGTTACAAGGCACAGGGACGAACTAAGGCGTTCATGATCAGTCAGGACCGTTAGTACCGGTCCGGCAACCGTTAGTACCGGTCGCAACCGGTAGTACTGCTCTGGGAGCGGTAGTACCGCTTGAGGGCCTGGAGCTTCCGTCGGAGTGGCCTGTATCGAGCGGTAGGAGGGGTCGGTAGTACCGCTGCCCGGTATAACCGGTAGGAGAGGAAAACCACGAACACACGCACACCAAAACACGATACACGCCTATCTCTCACGCCGGTGGCAACCGGTCCAACATAATCCCTAGGATCGGTGTTGGGCGAAGCTCGCTCTCCACGCCAACAACAGGGGATGAGGTGCTTGGTGAGATCTTGACGACTTGGGGGCGAGAAACCGAGAACCCAAGGCCTTGTACAACTTGAACGCACTAGGCAAGATCCAAGAGGGGAGTGGATAATCTGGTGCTCCTTGGTAGGAGCATGAGACCAATAGATATAAGTCCTCAAAGGGTTTCCTTAATATCTATTATTATCCAAGTCTAGGGTTTACACTGGAGGTTGGGGGCTATATATAGTCCAGCCACAAAACAGGGGTAGTTTCGGAACGAAAAGGCAAATTATAGTAAGGGATATAAGGCACTGGGCCTAATTCAGGCGTTCAGGGTCAGTCAGGACCGGTAGTACCGGTCCGGCAACCGGTAGTACCAGTCGTAACCGGTAGTACCGCTCCGGGAGCGGTAGTACCGCTTGAGGGCCTGGAGCTTCCGTCGGAGGCGCCAGTGGCGAGCGCTAGGAGGGGGCGGTAGTACAGCTGTCCGGTAGTACCGGTTGCTGGGCCGTTAGTACCGCTTGCGTCTGGGGGCGTGGAGTGGTGCTTCCTGGAGCGTCCGGTAGCTGGGGCCGGTAGGACCGCTTGGAGCGGTAGTACCGGTCGGCTCAACCGGTAGTACCGCTTGCGTCTGGCAGCGACTGGTTGCTTCCCCTCCGTTTCTTGGGTCCTTCTCTTCGTACCTGATGATGCACAGTGTATGCATATGAAGTACCAAGCCATCCAAGGGTGTGTCGAAGTCACACAAGGAGAGGAGCGAGTTCACCTTAGCTTGAAGGAGTTTGGCTCGGGCGCGAGTCATGGGTCCACTTGGGGAGCTCGTGGGAGTAGATGTAGTAGCGGTCGTAGGACGGCCTGCATCAGCTCCCCCCTTGGGGAAGAGTCATCCTCGACTCTTCAACCGTCACAACTTCCTCTTCGCCATGGTAGGGTGAGAGGTCCTTGACATTGAATGTAGAGCTCACAAGATACTTCGATGTTGGTATATCGATGACATAGGCGTTCTTGTTGATTCTCTTTAGCACCTTGAATGGTCCATCGCCTCTTGGCTTTAGCTTGGAATCGCGTTCCTTGGGGAAGCGGTCTTTACTCAAGTGGATCCACACAAGGTCGCCCTCATCAAAGATCATCTCTTTCTTGGTCTTGTTTAGCCTTGATGCTTGGCGAAGGACTTGTTGCTCGATCGTAGCTCGTGTGTCTTCATGGAGTTTCTTCATTGTTTGGGCCCGCTTGACAACGTCCATATTGGCACGTTCATGAAGTGGAAGTGGAAGGATGTCGAGCGCGGTGAGAGGCTCGAAGCCGTAGACGATCATGAACGGACTCCTCATGGTGGTGGAGTGCTTGGCGCGGTTGTAGGCAAACTCGGCATGTGGAATACATTCCTCCCAGTCTTTAAGGTTCTTCTTTATCAACACCCGGAGGAGTGTGCCAAGACTTCGATTGACGACCTCGGTTTGTCCATCGGTTTGAGGATGCGAGGCGGACGAGAAGAGGAGCTTGATGCCGAGCTTGGCCATGAGAGTCTTCCAGAAGTAGCTCATGAATTTTACGTCGCGGTCGGAGACGATTGTTCTAGGCACACCGTGTAGCCGAATTATTTCCCTGAAAAACAAATTGGCTACATGTGAAGCATCATCGGTCTTATGGCACGGAATGAAATGTGCCATTTTAGAAAAGCGATCCACGACTACAAATATGGAATCATGTCCATGTTTACATCTAGGCAAGCCTAACACAAAGTCCATGCTAATGTCCGATCAAGGTGCATGAGGAATAGGCAATGGCATATAAAGACCAAAGGGGTTGGACTTAGACTTAGCTTGGATACATGTAGTGCATCGTTGGACGTGGCGCTCCACGTCGCGCTTCATCTTTGGCCAAAAGTAGTGAGTGGAGAGCATGTCATATGTCTTGTCTCGGCCAAAGTGACCCATAAGGCCTCCACCATGGGATTCTTGAAGAAGCAAAATTTGGAGAGACGATTTTGGAATGCAAAGTTTGTTTTGTTTGAAAAGAAAGCCCTTATGCAAATAGAAATCATCAATCCCTTTGTCTAATGAACACTGTGCAAATATTGGTCCAAAGAAAGGGTCGGACGTGTACAAAGATTTGATGTCCTCAAGACTCAAGACATTGACTTCGAGCCGTGTAAGAAGGCTTGTGTTTTTGCGAGACAAGGCGTCTGCTACCACATTTTCTTTGCCCTTCTTGTATTTGACAATGTAAGGAAAAGACTCCATCAACTCAACCCATTTTGCGTGCCTTTTACTCAAGTTGGATTGGCCCTTAAGATACTTCAACGACTCATGGTCGGAATGGATGATAAATTCTTTGGGCCAAAGATAGTGTTGCCACACTTGAAGAACGCGAACCAAGGCAAAAAGTACTTTGTCATAAATGGGATAATTGAGGCGTGCACCATCAAGTTTCTCACTATGGTAAGCAATAGGACGCCCATTTTGCATTAGTACGCCACCAATGCCAATACCACTAGCGTCACATTCAATCTCAAAGGTTTTTGTAAAATCCGGCAATGCAAGAAGTGGTGCTTCGGTGAGCCTCTTTTTGAGCTCATCAAACGCCTTTTGTTGTGCTTTTCCCCAAACGAACATGACATTTTTCTTGGTCAATTCGTTGAGGGGGCACACAATGGTAAAAAAATCTTTCACAAAGCGACGGTAAAAGCCAGCCAACCCATGAAAACTATGAAGTTCACTAACATTTGTTGGGATGGGCCAATCTCGTATGTCCTTGACTTTTGAGACATCAACTTCAATGCCATTAGAAGACACAACAAAACCAAGGAAAATTAGCTTGTCTCTTGCAAAAGTGCACTTTGGGAGATTAGCATAAAGCTTTTCATGACGAAGGATTTGAAGGACCTCCTTAACATGAGTAACATGCTCCTCTAGGGACTTGCTATAGACAAGAATGTCATCAAAGTAAACAACTACACTCTTCCCAATGAGAGATCTCAAAATATGGTTCATTAGACGCATGAAGGTAGATGGGGCATTAGATAAGCCAAAAGGCATAACCAACCATTCATAGAGACCAAGCTTGGTCTTGAAGGCGGTTTTCCACTCATCACCGTCGGCCATGCGAATTTGATGGTAACCACTACGAAGATCAATTTTTGAAAATATAGTGGCTCCACATAACTCATCAAGCATGTCATCAAGACGCGGTATAGGATGTCAATAACGCACGGTGATAGCATTGATTGGACAACAGACCATGCATAACCGCAACGTATCATCTGTTTTTGGGACTAGGATCACGGGGACCGCGCTTGGGCTAGTGCTTACTTGGATCAAACCTTTGGAGACGAGTTGGTTGATTTGACGTTCGATCTCCTTCGTCTCTTCCGGGTTCGTGCGATACGCGACGCGGTTTGGGAGTGGTGCGCCGGGTATGAGGTCGATGCGGTGATCGATTCCACGAAGACGAGGAAGGCCATGAGGAAGCTCTTCGGGGAATACATCTTGGAATTCCTGCAAAATAGTAAACAAAGAAGGAGGAACATTTGTCAAGTCGTTAGTTCCTTGCGCTAGTCCCTTGCATACAAGGACATAGTGCAAGATGGATGGGTTGTTCCGCACTTCTCTCATCTCACTTTTGGTGGCAAGAAGAACACTCTTAGTTTTTCCACTCGAGTTTGGCTTGTGGCTCTCACTCACTATGGTGTGGTTCTCTCGCTCACCACTCTTCTCACAAGGTGTTTTTGTGTATTGCGCCCTCGCTAAAGCCTTTGCATTGTCCGCAATTATTTGGCTAGGAGTCATTGGTTGCAACACACAAGTTTTATCAAGCCATTTGAAGGTGTAAGTGTTTAAGTGACCATTATGCAAAGCACGCTTGTCATATTGCCACGGCCTTTCGAGCAACATGTGGCAAACCGTCATTGGGACCACGTCACATTCCACGGTGTCCTTGTAGTGCCCAATTGAGAACGTCACCGAGACGGTGTGCTTGATCTTGACGGATCCTTGGTCACTTAGCCATTGGATATGGTAGGGGTGTTTATGCGGATTGAGGGTGAGGTTGAGTTTCTCACACAATTCCGTGCTTGCAAGGTTGTGGCAACTCCCACCATCGATGACAACTTTGATGGACTTCCCATTGATGCCGGCACGAGTTTGGAAGATGTTCGAGCGTTGGTCTTCATTTTCATTGACTTGGCTAGTCAAGACTCTTGTGACCACAAGCGATGGACTTGCGTCATGCTCACACACAAGAAGTTCTTGGTCCTCTTCCAAATGTTGCCTTGCCATGGCTTCCTTGACTCTTGCATCAAACTCGTCTTCACTCAAGTATTCTTCATCGCCGTTGTCATGGATAAACAAAACTTTCTTGTTTCCATATGCGTTCGACTTGTGCCCTTTGCCTCCACACTTGTAGCATTCACCATTGAATGGTTGATCATCCCTTGTGTGTTTGCCACTTTTGGGCTGTTTTCCTTGAGGGAGAGTTGGCTTGAAGGGAAGCTTGGTGGTACTTGAGGAGCTTCCACTTGGTGTTGTTGGAGTAGTGGTTGATGCTTTCTTGTAGGTGAAGTACGTCTTTGGCTTGTTGTACTTGATGTCCTCTTGCACTTGGCGCTCGTCCTTGGATGCGATGTGCACAAGCTCAACCATGTTGTTGTACTTTTGGAACTCGGTGATGCGCGTGATGGGATGGTTCAAGCCATTGAGGAAACGTGCCATTGTTTGTTCATCTCGCTCTTCAATTTTGGCACGGATCATGTTGAGCTCCATTTGCTTGAAGTACTCTTCCACGGTCTTTGTTCCTTGACTAAGCGTTTGAAGCTTGTTGAAGAGGTCACGCGTGTAGTGTGAAGGAACAAAGCGGGATCTCATATGAGCCTTCATATCTTGCCAAGTTGCGATTGGAGGCTCTTCTTTTGCTTCGCGAGCGAGTTGGACTTGTTCCCACCAAAGGTTGGCATACTCATCAAACTCGAGGGATGCCATGGCCATCATCTTCTCATTGCTATAGTTGTGCATGCGGAAGATCTTGTCGACCTTGAGTTCCCAAGAGAGATATTCCTCGGGCTCATTGGAACCGGTGAACTTTGGCATGGTGAACTTGAGCTTGCCGAAAGTTTCTTCTCCATTGCGGTTCCGGTTGCGGCGGTTGCCATGATTTGGGCGGTCCTCATCATCATCCGAGCTCTCATGTCGTGCTTGGTGATTGTTGTGTTGCTCTTGTGGTTGTTGAGGTGCCGTGTTTGGTGGTGGAACTTGTTGTTGACGACGAGCTTGGGGAGCTTGCTCGTTTTGTTGACGCGGTTGAGGACGAGGAGGAGGTTGATGGTCCTCACGACGAGCTTGGGGAGCTTGCTCTTGTTCTTGTCGTGGTTGATGCCGAGGAGCATTGTCTTGCGCCCTGTGGCGAGGGGGACGTCAAGCCGCATGCGCAATGGGCTGCTCTTCTTCTTCTTGATGTGGCGGAGGCTCGTCATGACCATCATGTTTCCGACGTGGACGATCATGTCGATGAAGACGCCTTGGAGGATCTTCGAGTGCGTCGCATCGACGGTGATCTTGTTCGTCCTCTTCGGATGCTTCACTTGTTGTTGAAGGGACATGTCGACGACGATGGCCTTGGTGGTCCATGCGAGGTTGCTCTTGTTGAATCACAAGTGCCCTTGGTTGTGGCCGGCTCGCTTCGCGCCTTGGAGGTCTTGCGAAGAGGTCGCCATCATAGCTTGACGTTGCGGCGTGACGCGGAGATGGTACCGCTTGCGAAGAGCTCCTGGATTGAAGAACGGGTCCATCCCGATGCCTTGAAGCGTGACGGCGGGGTGCACTTGATTCACTTGAGGAGTGCCGAGATGAGCTTGATGCGCGCGAGCGTGGCCTTGCGAGTCCATCAGCGAGGCGTTGTAGCTTCTCATCCGTTGAGGCGAGTGCACGACCAAGAGCTTCATTTTGATGACCGAGGTTGTGTTGCATGGCATGCATTTGGCCACGGACTTCTTCGAAGCGGTTGTTGATGTTCTTGAACTCCACACGGGCCTCGCTAAATTGTTCATCTTGGCGCCGCTCAAGAGCTTCACAACGGTAGTTGAATTCTCCTCGGACCTTCCAATGGTCCCATCTTGTCATTAATTGTGTGTCATCCTCCGAAGGTTGTTGTGGTTGGGATGGCTCTCCATGCCTGTCCATGCTTCAAAGCCAACAAGGTTTGTATATGGAGAGAAAGGGGGTGGAGAGTTAGCCTTTTACCTCACCTTGGAGATTATATCAAACCAATTTCCACACGAATGAGCGAACAGCGTGCAAAGTGGAATGGCATGAAACTCACACACAAATATGCTACAACTCTCAAAAGCTTTTTGGTGGACGGTTAGGATTGTGGAAAACCAAACGAAACGTTCAAAGCAAAAGGTTATTGTTCTACGTGGTGAAGAACCAAAGATCAAAAAGCAAAAGGATACGATCTACAAAAACAGGGAAAACACACACGTGGAGAAAAACGGGGTTAGCACGACTATGAAAATGAGCACAAAAGGTCCTAACGAAGACTACGCTCGGTTGTCGTGCCAACTCAAGGAGAGACCACAACTCGTTTGCCAAAAGAGGATAAGCAATAGATGTGTGCACTTGCCTCGGTGCGCTCTTTCTTCTCTCTTGTTGGCTTACAAGCTTGGTATTCTCTTTGTATTGGGAGACTATGTATCTTTTTCTCTTTTTCTTTTGTTCTTTTTTTTTGATTCTTTTTCCTTTTTCTCCCTTTCTATGCTACTATGTTAGCTTTTGTATTTGGCCTCACACTCTCACTTCCGAAGGCAAGTGCACAATGCTTAGACAAACACAAAATGAGTTGCTCTCATAGGATAGATACACACAAAGTGATAAGGCAAAGGTGTCCGATCTTTCGATGAGATGGCGATAATCGATTTGGTGGAGTTCGGGCTTGACGATCCGACTACACGTGAGAGCACGAGCGCCAATGCAATCGCTAGGCCAATCTCCTGGAGGTTACCGATCCTGCGTGAACACGATCAGCCTGACCAGCGAGGGTCTTAATTCCTACCTGAAATCGAGAACAAGTAAGAACCAATATTGCAATCAAGATATTGCGGATTAAGAGGAAAGCTTTATTGAAGAGGTGGGATCCTGAATAGGTGCGAAGTACAAGAGGCCTCTGCGACGCTCGAGCCTTGGCGAAGTTGCGACTATGGCTAACTTAATGTCTAAACAAAATCCGAGTCTAGAGGTTCGGCTATGGGGCGTATTTAAGGGCGAAAAGGTGGGGTTTCGGCCAGCCAAGGAAGTGGTGGCCGAATCCAACCCTAAAAGTCCTTTTCCCCTCAAATACGGACTCTAAAAAGTGGCTAATTAAAATCCTGCGAAAATTACATGGGCCTGGCCCAAAATAAAGGTGTCGCAGCACCATATTATGCTATGGACGAATTCGTAAAGTATTGATCTTGAATATTTCGTCCAAGCCTTCTTTCTTCATTATGGTGGCCTCAAAGTTCTGAAATCTTCATCCGTGGCCTTCTCTTGGATCATCACATGCTTGCTGCCATCTCCATGCATGGCCATGCTCCAATGCTTGTCCCTCTCATCCATGCTTGGTCCATCATTCCTAAGAGTAAGAAATGTATCTGATTTAGGCAGCATCATATTCTCATGTATGTAAGGAATAGTTCCAAGAAACGAAAGTACCTGATAGTTAAGTTGTTTGGCACGAGATCTTGTGATGGGTCCTTGTATGTGTGTTGCTGTAGGTACAACGGTTGTATCAATAGTAGGGATGTCCACATCACAAAGGAAGATATGGGGATGTCAAAGTGGTGCAAGTTATACCTTTGTTATTGTTGAGGACTTGCAACCGTTGGTGGTGGATGATGTTCGAGTGTCGCGGTGTCGAGGAGCGTGGGTGACTTTGATGCGGAATCTGTTGTGGAAATGGCGACAAACACGCGGAACACGAACAAACGAAGTGGAAAAGTCAGCAAATGAAATTGAGGCGTCAACGGGCAAGGAAGAATGGTCAGAGGCGAGCGGTAGTACCGCTTGGAACAACCGGTAGTACCGGTTACCGGTAGTACCGCTTGGCGCAGAACTGGAACGAGATGAACTTGCCAAAAACCTCAAATTCGTGGAGATCTGACCGAAAGGCTGGGCTAGAAACAACAGGGGCTATAGATCGACTCCCAAAGCAACAGATCTATGGACCAAAACCACGAAAAACTCACCAAATCCAGAGATCGATCCGAAGGCAAATTGGGGCTCTTTTTGTGGGATTTTCGATTTTTAAGGGGATAAAAGAAAAATTGTGGGGAAATTCGTGATCAACCGTGCTCTGATACCAATATGTTAGGGGGTAACCCGGGGGTTGGCCCTATCTTTCACGAATTCCACGAGGAATGAGGGGGAAAGCGGTGGTCGGGGATGAAAACAAGGAAGGAGAGGAAAACCACGAACACACGCACACCAAAACACGATACACGCCTATCTCTCACGCCGGTGGCAACCGGTCCAACATAATCCCTAGGACCGGTGTTGGGCGAAGCTTGCTCTCCACGCCAACAACGGGGGATGAGGTTCTTGGTGAGATCTTGACGACTTGGGGGCGAGAAACCGAGAACCCAAGGCCTTGTACAACTTGAACGCACTAGGCAAGATCCAAGAGGGGGGTGGATAATCCGGTGCTCCTTGGTAGGATCATGAGACCAATAGATATAAGTCCTCAAAGGGTTTCCTTAATATCTATTATTATCCAAGTCTAGGGTTTACAATGGAGGGTGGGGGCTATATATAGTCCAGCCACAAAACAGGTGTAGTTTCGGAACAAAAAGGCAAATTATAGTAAGGGATACAAGGCACTGGGCCTAATTCAGGCGTTCAGGGTCAGTCAGGACCGGTAGTACCGGTCCAGCAACCGGTAGTACCGGTCATAACCGGTAGTACCGCTCCGGGAGCGGTAGTACCGCTTGAGGGCCTGGAACTTCCGTCGGAGGCGCCAGTGGCGAGCGGTAGGAGGGTGCGGTAGTACCGCTGTCCGGTAGTACCGGTTGCTGGGCCGTTAGTACCGCTTGCGTCTGGGGCGTGGAGTGGTGCTTCCTGGAGCGTCCGGTAGCTGGGGCCGGTAGGACCGCTTGGAGCGGTAGTACCGGTCGGCTCAACCGGTAGTACCGCTTGCGTCTGGCAGCGACTGGTTGCTTCCCCTCCGTTTCTTGGGTCCTTCTCTTCGTACCTGATGATGCACAATGTATGCGTATGAAGTAGCAAGCCATCCAAGGGTGTGTCGAAGTCACACAAGGAGAGGAGCGAGTTCACCTTAGCTTGAAGGAGTTTGGCTCGGGCGCGAGTCATGGGTCCACTTGGGGAGCTCGTGGGAGTAGATGTAGTAGCGGTCGTAGGACGGGCTGCATCACGTCAGTAGCGAGCGGTATCAGGGGCGGTAGTGCCGCTGACCGGTAGTACCGGTTCCAGATCCGGTAGTACCGCTTGCAGTCCTGGT
This sequence comes from Avena atlantica, assembly GCA_910589765.1. Classification (NCBI taxonomy): domain Eukaryota; kingdom Viridiplantae; phylum Streptophyta; class Magnoliopsida; order Poales; family Poaceae; genus Avena; species Avena atlantica. The sequence continues at coordinate 11,636 of CAJUWN010001223.1, read as the reverse complement.
GCTTCTGTTGGCGTCGTCTGTAGGGAGCGGTAGTCGGGGGGGCGGTAGTGCCGCTTGCCGGTAGTACCGGTACCCAGATCGGGTAGTACCGCTGGAGACAGAGAGCATTTGGTGATCTGTCTTCTTCCTCCTCCTCTTCCAAGCTTCCGTCTTGTCGGGATGCCTCATTGAACCTATCATGCATATGTGACGGAGTATGAAGTAGCATACCATTCAATAGGGTAGGAAGTGGGCTCGCATAGAGGAACGGATTCACCTTTGGAGTCCATGACGACTTGGCGTAAGTTGGAGACCTTGATGTAGTAACGACCGTAGGTCGGGCTGCATCATCTTGATTCACTTGAGGAGTGCCGTGACTATCTTGAGTCTCGCGATCGTGGCCTTGCTAGCCCATCAATGAGGCATTGAAGCTTCTCATCCGTTGATGCGAGGGCGCGACCAAGAGCTTCATTTTGATGACCGAGGTTGTGTTGCATGGCATGCATTTGGCCTCGGACTTCTTCGAAGCGGTTGTCGATGTTCTTGAACTCCACTCGGGCTTCGCTAAATTGTTCATCTTGGCGCCGCTCAAGGGCTTCACAACGGTAGTTGAATTCTCCTCGGACCTTCCAATGATCCCATCTTGTCATGTATTGTGTGTCGTCCTCCGGAGGTGGTTATGGTTGGGACGGCTCGCCATTCCTGTCCATGATGCAAAGCCGACAAGGGATGTATATGGAGAGTAAGTGTGCGTAGAGTTAGCCTTTTACCTCACCTTTGAGATTATATCAAACCAGTTGCCACACAAGGGAGCGAACAGCTTGCAAAGTGAAATCACAAAGAAGCTACAACTCTCAAAAGCTTTGGGTGGATGGTTAGGATTGTGGAAAGCCAAAGAACCAATCAAACGCAAAGGATAGTCAAAAGTGGAGAAGATCCAACAAAACTCAAGTCAAAAGGGAATGTTTAACTCAAAAGGTGACGAGAACCTACGACTACACACACGCGTGGATAAAAATGGGGTTAGCACGACTATGAAAGTGAGCACGAAATGGCCTAACGAAGACCACGCTCGGTTGTCATGCCAACTCAAGGAGAGACCACAGCTCGTTTGCCAAAAGAGGGTAAGCAACGGATTTGTGCACTTGCCTTGGCACACTTCTTCCTCTCTCTTTTGCTTACAAGCTTGATACTCTCTTTGTATTGGGAGACTATGTATCTTTCTATTTTTCTTTTTCTTTTTCCTTCTTTTTTTTGATTCTTTTTCTCCCTTTCTATGCTACTATGTTAACTTTTGTATTTTCCCTCACACTCTCACTTTCCAATGGCAAGTGCACAATGCTTAGACAAACACAAAATGAGTTGCTCTCATAGGGTAGGTACACACAAAGGAAGATATGGCTACAAGGGTTGACACAAGTTATACCTTAGTTGTTGATGATGATCTTGTGTCGATGGAGCGGGGAAGAGTTTGGGGTCTGTGGTGTCAAAGAGCGCGGGTGATGTTGCGGAAGATATCTGTTAGTTGGTGACACGCACACGGAACACAAACAACAAACAGACAGATTAGCCAATGCAGAAAGAGGAAAAAGTCAAAACTGGCATTCAGGGACGGAGACTCCGGTGTAGGCCGGAGACTCCGGTGCACAGGGCCGGAGACTCCGGTGCACAGGGCCGGAGAGTCCGGTGTGGAAGATCTGCTCATGTTCTTGAGCAGAAATTCACGCCTAGAGTCCTCAAATCCGCGAAAATTTGGCCAAAATTGGGCTGGGAAACGTAGGCAAAAGCAGGACCAATACCTTAGACAAGATTTGGTCGGATCAAAACCACAAATAACACTCCAAAACGATATATCGATCCGAAGGCAAATTGGGCTGTTTTTTGGGAAATTTTCGAATTTATGGTGGATAGAAGAAGAATTGAGGGGAAATTCATGATCAACCTTGCTCTTGATACCAATATGTTATGGGGTAACCCCTTGGGGTGCCCCGGTCTTTCACGAATTCTATGGGAATCGAGGGGAAAGCGGTGGAAGGGGGAAAGGGGATGAAATCCACGAACACACGCACACGAAGAACTCGATGAACTCACATGCACAAGAACACGATACACGCCGATAACTCACGCCGGTGGCAACCGGTCCAACATAATCCCTAGGATCGGTGTTGGTCGAAGCTCTCTCTCCACGGCCAACAACGAGGGCGAGATGCTTGGTGAGATCTTGACTACTTGGGCACGAGACACCGAGATCCCAAGGACTTGTACAACTTGAACGCACTAGGCAAGATCCAAGACGTTGTGGATAATTTGGTGCCCCTTGGTAGGAGCATGAGACCAATAGTTGAAAAGATCCTCAAAGGGGTGTCCTCAACTATTATTATCCAAGTCTAGGGTTTACATAAGAGGGGTGGGGCTTTATATAGGCCAGCCACTTAAACAGGGGTAGTTTTGGAATAAAACTAGAAGTTGGGGCGAAACTGGGGGTTACGTGGGCCAGGCCCAAAAGGCCTTGACATGCCTGGCATCGAGCAGGTCGGAGACTCCGGTGTTGGGTCCAGAGACTCCAGTCAATCTCCGGACCCGTCTCCGGAGGGGGTATCAGACTGTCCCGGGTTTGGTTCCTGGGGCCGGACCGGAGGGAGGTCCGGAGACTCCGGTGTGCAGAGCTTCAGCAGCGTCTTCTCATGGTCCTTCTTCCTTGGGGGCTTGGGGTGGTGATGTTGCTTCATAGCTGAGGATAAACAACGTAGTTGCATGAAGTAGCAAGCCATCCAAAGGTAGACCAAAATCACATGAGGAGAGGAGCGAGTTAACCATGGCTTGTAGAAGCTTGGCTCGGGTGCGAGTCATTGGTCCAGTTGGCGAACTAGGTGTTGTAGATGGAGGTGCGTCCGTGGGACGGGCTGCATCAAGGTACTTTCGTTTCTTGGAACTATTCCTCACATACAAGAGAATATGATGCTGCCTAAATCAGATGTATTTTTTACTCTTAGGAATGATGGACCAAGCATGGATGAGAGGGACAAGCATTGGAGCATGGCCATGCATGGAGATGGTAGCAAGCATGTGATGATTCAAGAGAAGGCCACAGATGAAGATTTCAGAACTTTGAGGCCTCCATAATGAAGAAAGAAGGCTTGAACGAAATATTCAAGATTAATACTTCACAAATTCGTCCATAGCTTAATATGGTGCTACAAATTCGTCCATAGCTTAATATGGTGCTACGACACCTTTATTTTGGACGAGGCCCATGTAATTTTCGCAGGATTTTAAATAGCCACTTTTTAGAGTCCGTATCTGAGGAGAAAAGGACTTCTAGGGTTGGATTCGGCCACCACTTCCATGGCTGGCCGAAACCCCACCTTTTCCTCCTTAAAAACTCCCCATAGGCGTCACCATAGACTCGGATTTTGTTTAGACATTAAGTTAGCCATCATAGCAACTTCGCCAATGCTCGAGCGTCGCAGAGGCCTCTTGTACTTCGCACCTATACAGGATCCCACCTTTTTAAATAAAGCTTTCCTCTTAATCCGCAATATCTTGATTGCAATATTAGTTCTTACTTGTTCTCGATTTCAGGTAGGAATTAAGACCCTCGCTGGTCAGGCTGATCGTGTTCCCGCGGGATCGGTAACCTCTAGGAGATTGGCCTAGCGATTGCATTGGCGCTAGTGCTCGCACGTGTAGTCGGATCGTCAAGCCCGAACTCCACCAAATCGACTATCACCATCTCATTGAAAGATCAGACACATTTTTCCTATCAACCGAGATGAAGAATGTGATGTATGCAAGATTTGTCCCCGAGCATTATTGCCAAGACCTCTTCGACAAGTTACAAAACTTGAAGCAAGGCACAAAGACAATTGAAGAGTTCTATAAGGAGATGGAGATGACTATGATGAGAGCCAATGTGAAGGAGCTCGAAGAGCAAACAATATTACGGTTCCTCAACGGTTTGAGCCGCCCAATAGTCGATTTCCAACCTTACAAGACTCTTGTGAACCTTCTTCACCAAGCAACCAAGGCCGAGTGCCACTTGCAAAAGGAACATGCTTATGAGAAGCAAAGGGCGTACTTCGCTTCAATCAACTCAAGTAGCCCCTGCAAGCCAACAAACCAAGCAACAAGCTCCTCCAAGCAATCCAAGACACCTATGGCATCCTCCTCCAACAAAACAATGGAAAGTCAAGTAGTTTTCTACAAGTGTGGAGGAAAGGTCCACAAGTCTTATGAGTGCATCAACACAAGAGTCATGCTACCGGATGAGAACGGTGCAACATACTCCGTGAGCAAAGATGAATTTGAAGCTATGACTCAAGCCGCTATCACAAAGGATGCCGCAATGCAATATGAGGACACGCTTCTATGTGAACATGATCCAAGCCCCTCACTTGTCATCGCCCAAGTCTTGACGACCAACTCCAGCCCTAGAGAGCACCAACGCCTCAACATCTTCCAAACCCGAGCCGGAATTGATGGCAAGTATATAAAAGTTATCATTGATGGAGGAAGTTGTCACAACCTTCGGAGCATCGATATTTGTGAGAAACTCAAGTTACCATACATGGAGCATCCTCATCCCTATCATGTCAAGTGGCTTGATGATAATGGAACCATTCAAATCAAACACAAGGTCAACGTCTCCTTCAAGATTGGTCCATATCAAGACACCGTCGAGTGTGATGTCGTGCCTATGACCGTGTGTCACATGCTCCTTGGAAGGCCATGGAAATACGATAAGGGCGCACTACACGATGGTACCTCCAACCATAAGTGATGAAGCCCGTCCTACGACCGCTACTACATCTACTCCCACGAGCTCCCCAAGTGGACCCATGACTCGCGCCCGAGCTAAGCTCCTCCAAGCCAAGGTTAACTCGCTCCTTTCTTTGTGTGACTTCGACACACCCTTGGATGGTTTGCTACTTCATACGCATACACTGTGCATCATCAGGTACGAAGAGAAGAACCCAAGGGACGGAGGAAACGGAGCAGAAGCAACCAGTTGCTGCCAGACACCAGCGGTACTACCGGCTGAGGCGACCGGTACTACCGCTCCAAGCGGTACTACCGGCCCCAGCTATCGGACGCTCCAGGAAGAACCTCTCCACGCTCCAGACGCCAGCGGTACTACCGACCCAGCAACCGGTACTACCGGTCAGCGGTACTACCGCCCCCTCCTACCGCTCGTTACTGGCGACTCCGACGGAAGCTCCAGGCCCGCCAGCGGTACTACCGCCCCCGGAGCGGTACTACCGGTTACGACCGGTACTATCGGTTGCCGGACCGGTACTACCGTCCCTGACTGAACCTGGACGCTTGAGTTCGGCCCTGTGCCTTGTAACTCTTCCTATAATTTACCATTTCATTCTGAAACTACCCCTATTTTGTGGCTGGACTATATATAGCCCCCATCCTCCATTGTAAACCCTAGACTTGGATAATAATAGATATTAAGGAAACCCATTGAGGACTTATATTTATTGGTCTCATGCTCCTACCAAGGAGCACCGGATTATCCACCCCCCCTCTTGGATCTTGCCTAGTGCGTTCAAGTTGTACAAGGCCTTGGGTTCTCGGTTTCTCGCCCCCAAGTCGTCAAGGTCTCACCAAGAACCTCGTTCCCCGTTGTAGGCGTGGAGAGCGAGCTTCGCCTAACACCGATCCTAGAGATTATGTTGGACCGGTTGCCACCGACGTGAGAGATCGGCGTGTATCGTGTTTTGTGTGCGTGTGTTCGTGGTTTTCATCGCTTCTTCCCCCGACCACCGCTCTCCCCCTCGTTTCTCGTGGAATTCGTGAAAGATCGGGCCAACCCAAGGGTTACCCCTTAACATATTGGTATCAAGAGCACGGTTGATCACGAATTTCCCCCCAATTTTCTTTTATCCACATTAAAATCGAAAATCCCACCAAAAAGAGCCCAAATTTGTGATACAGCCCGTCCTACGACCGCTACTACATCTACTCCCACAAGCTCCCCAAGTGGACCCATGACTCGCGCCCGAGCCAAACTCCTTCAAGCTAAGGTGAACTCGCTCCTCTCCTTGTGTGACTTCGACACACCCTTGGATGGCTTGCTACTTCATACGCATACACTATGCATCATCAGGTACGAAGAGAAGGACCCAAGGAACGGACGGGAAGCAACCAGCCGCTGCCAGACGCAAGCGGTACTACCGGTTGAGCCGACCGGTACTACCGCTCCAAGCGGTACTACCGGCCCCAGCTACCGGACGCTCCAGGAAGCACCGCTCCACGCCCCAGACGCAAGCGGTACTACCGTCCCAGCAACCGGTACTACCGGACAGCGGTACTACCGCTCCCTCCTACCGCTCGCCACTGGCGCCTCCGACGGAAGCTCCAGGCCCTCAAGCGGTACTACCGGTTGCGACCGGTACTACCGGTTGCCGGACCGGTACTACTGGTCCTGACTGGTCCTGAACGCCTGAGTTCGGCCCTGTGCCTTGTAACCCTTCCTATAATTTACCTTTTCGTTCCGAAACTACCCCTGTTTTGTGGCTGGACTATATATAGCCCCCACCCTCCATTGTAAACCCTAGACTTGGATAATGATAGATATTAAGGAAACCCTTTGAGGACTTATATCTATTGGTCTCATGCTCCTACCAAGGAGCACCGGATTATCCACCCCCCTCTTGGATCTTGCCTAGTGCGTTCAAGTTGTACAAGGCCTTGGGTTCTCGGTTTCTCGCCCCCAAGTCGTCAAGATCTCACCAAGCACCTGATCCCCCGTTGTTGGCGTGGAGAGCGAGCTTCGCCCAACACCGATCCTAGTGATTATGTTGGACCGGTTGCCACCAGCGTGGGAGATAGGCGTGTATCGTGTTTTCGTGTGTGTGTGTTCGTGGTTTTCATCTCCTTCCTCGTTTTCATCCCCGACCACCGCTATCCCCCTCGTTTCTCGTGGAATTCGTGAAAGATCGGGCCAACCCCTGGGTTACCCCCTAACATATTGGTATCAAGAGCACGGTTGATCACGAATTTCCCCACAATTTTTCTTTTATCCCCTTAAAAATCGAAAATCCCACCAAAAAGAGCCCCAATTTGCCTTCGGATCGATCTCTGGATTTGGTGAGTTTTTCGTGGTTTTGGTCCATAGTTCTGTTGCTTTGGGAGTCGATCTATAGCCCCTGTTGTTTCTAGCCCAGCCTTTCGGTCAGATTTCCCACGAATTTGAGGTTTTTGGCAAGATCATCTCGTCCCAGTTCTGTGCCAAGCGGTACTACCGGCCATGCAAGCGGTACTACCGCAAGTAACCGGTACTACCGGTAGTACAAGCGGTACTACCGCTCACCGGTACTACCGGTTGTTGCAAGCGGTACTACCGCTCGCCTCTGACCGTTCTTCCTCGCCCGTTGACACCTCAATTTCGTTTGCTGACTTTTTCCACCTTGCTTTTTCGTGTTTCGCGTGTTTGTCGCCATTTTCACAAGAGCTTCCGCATCAAAGTCACCACGCGCTCAACGACACCGCGACACTCGAACATCATCCCCCACCAACGGTTGCAAGTCGTCAACAATACCAAAGGTATAACTTGCACCACCTTGACAGCCCCATATCTTCCTTTGTGTGTATCTATCCTATGAGAGCAACTCATTTTGTGTTTGTCTAAGCATTGTGCACTTGCCTTCGGAAAGTGAGAGTGTGAGGCCAAATACAAAAGCTAACATAGTAGCATAGCAAGGGAGAAAAAGAAAAATAATAAAAAAAAAGGAAAATAAAAAGATAGAATAGAAAGATGCATAGTCTCCCAATACAAAGAGAATACCAAGCTTGTAAGCCAACAAGAGAGAAGAAAGAGCACACCGAGGCAAGTGCACAAATCTATTGCTTATCCTCTTTTGGCAAACGAGTTGTGGTCTCTCCTTGAGTTGGCACGACAACCGAGCGTAGTCTTCGTTAGGACCTTTTGTGCTCATTTTCATAGTCGTGCGAACCCCGTTTTTCTCCACGTGTGTGTTTTCCGTGTTTTTGTAGATCATATCCTTTTGCTTTTGATCTTTGGTTCTTTACCACGTAGGACAACAACCTTTTGCTTGGATCGTTTTGTTTGGTTTTCCACAATCCTAACCTTCCACCAAAAGCTTTTGAGAGTGTAGCATCTTTGTGTGTGAGTTTCTTGCCCATTTCACTTTGCACGCTTTTCGATCATTTGTGTGGCAATTGGTTTGATATAATCTCCAAGGTGAGGTAAAAGGCTAACTCTCCGCACCCTTTCTATCCCTATACAACCCTTGATGGCTTTGCATCATGGACAGGCATGGAGAGCCATCCCAACCACCACAACCTCCGGAGGATGACACACAATTCATGACAAGATGGGACCATTGGAAGGTCCGAGGAGAATTCAACTACCGTTGTGAAGCTCTTGAGCGGCGCCAAGATGAACAATTTAGCGAGGCCCGTGTGGAATTCAAGAACATCGACAACCGCTTCGAAGAAGTCCTTGGCCAAATGCATGCCATGCAACACAACCTCGGTCATCAAAATGAAGCTCTTGGTCGTGCAATCGCCTCAACGGATGAGAAGCTACAATGCCTCGTTGATGGACTCGCAAGGCCACGCTCGCGCGAATCAAGCTCATCTCGGCACTCCTCAAGTGAATCAAGTGCACCCTGCCGTCACGCTTCAAGGCATCGGGATGGACCCGTTCTTCAATCCATGAGCTCTTCGCAAGCGGTACCATCTCCACGTCACGCCGCAACGTCAAGCTATGATGGTGACCTCTCCGCAAGACCTCCAAGGCGCGAAGCGAACCGGCCACAACCAAGGGAACTTGTGATTCAACAAGAGCAACCTCGCATGGACCACCAAGGCCATCGACGTCGACATGCCCCTTCAACAACAACTGAAGCATCCGAAGAGGACGAACAAGATCACCGTCGGCGTGAAGCACTCGAAGATCCTCCAAGGCGTCATCATCGACATGATCGTCCACGTCGGCAACATGATGGTCATGACGAGCCTCCTCTACACCAAGAAGAAGAAGAGCAGCTTTGCGCATGCGGCTCGACGTCGTCCTCGCCATAGGGCGCAAGACAATGCTCCTCGGCATCAACCACGACAAGAACAAGAGCAAGCTCCCCAAGCTCGTCGTGAGGACCATCACCCTCCTCCTCGTCCTCAACCGCGACAACAAAACGAGCAAGCTCCTCAAGCTCGTCGTCAACAACAAGTTCCACCACCAAACGCGGCACCTCAACAACCGCAAGAGCAACGCAACAATCACCAAGCAAGACATGAGAGCTCGGATGATGATGATGACCGCCCAAATCATGGCAATCGCCGCAACCGGAACCGCAATGGAGAAGAAACTTTCGGCAAGCTCAAGTTCACCATGCCAAAGTTCACCGGTTCCAATGAGCCCGAGGAATATCTCTCTTGGGAACTGATGTGGACATCCCTACTATTGATACAACCGTTGTACCTACAGCAACACACATACAAGGACCCATCACAAGATCTCGTGCCAAACAACTGAACTATCAGGTACTTTCGTTTCTTGGAACTATTCCTTACATACATGAGAATATGATGCTGCCTAAATCAGATATATTTCTTACTCTTAGGAATGATGGACCAAGCATGGATGAGAGGGACAAGCATTGGAGCATGGCCATGCATGGAGATGGCAGCAAGCATGTGATGATCCAAGAGAAGGCCACGGATGAAGATTTCAGAACTTTGAGGCCACCATAATGAAGAAAGAAGGCTTGGACGAAATATTCAAGATCAATACTTTACGAATTCGTCCATAGCATAATATGGTGCTGCGACACCTTTATTTTGGGCCAGGCCCATGTAATTTTCGCAGGATTTTAATTAGCCACTTTTTAGAGTCCGTATTTGAGGGGAAAAGGACTTTTAGGGTTGGATTCGGCCACCACTTCCATGGCTGGCCGAAACCCCACCTTTTCGCCCTTAAATACGCCCCATAGCCGAACCTCTAGACTCGGATTTTGTTTAGACATTAAGTTAGCCATAGTCGCAACTTCGCCAAGGCTCGAGCGTCGCAGAGGCCTCTTGTACTTCGCACCTATTCAGGATCCCACCTCTTCAATAAAGCTTTCCTCTTAATCTGCAATATCTTGATTGCAATATTGGTTCTTACTTGTTCTCGATTTCAGGTAGGAATTAAGACCCTCGCTGGTCAGGCTGATCGTGTTCACGCAGGATCGGTAACCTCCAGGAGATTGGCCTAGCGATTGCATTGGCGCTCGTGCTCTCACGTGTAGTCGGATCGTCAAGCCCGAACTCCACCAAATCGATTATGGCCATCTCATCGAAAGATCGGACACCTTTGCCCTATCAAGTGGTATCAGATTTCAGGTTGCTCGGTGAGATTTTACTGTTTTCGTAGATTAGATCTGTTTTTACCTATAACCCACGAAAAAAGCAAAAACATAGTTATAGTTTAGATCCATCCAATAACCAAATACGCCTCGCATTATCTTTTCAGTTTTTGCATTATTGAATTTGTGTCTACATCGTCGCGTCGAGTTTGCTGGTCTTCGTGTCTCGTCCCTTAGAGTTTCGAGTTCGATCATAATCGTCACCGCCACACCGCCCCTATCACCGCCACCATATTCCGCCACAATATTCCGCCGCCATATACCCTGCCACCATAAAAACCCTAACTCCACCACCGCCTTTGATGTGGACATCCCTACTATTGATACAACCGTTGTACCTACAGCAACACATACAAGGACCCATCACAAGATCTCGTGCCAAACAACTTAACTATCAGGTACTTTCGTTTCTTGGAACTATTCCTTACATACATGAGAATATGATGCTCTGCTAAATAAGATATATTTCTTCCTGGCCCAAGCATGGATGAGAGGGACAAGCATTGGAGCATGGCCATGCATGGAGATGGCAGCAAGCATGTGATGATCCAAGAGAAGGCCACGGATGAAGATTTCAGAACTTTGAGGCCACCATTGAAGAAAGAAGGCTTGGACGAAATATTCAAGATCAATACTTACGAATTCGTCCATAGCATAATATGGTGCTGCGACACCTATTTTGGGCCAGGCCCATGTAATTTCGCAGGATTTTAATTGCCACTTTTTAGAGTCCGTATTTGAGGAGAAAAGACTTTTAGGGTTGGATTCGGCCACCACTTCCATGGCTGGCCGAAACCCCACCTTTTCGCCCTTAAATCGCCCCATAGCCGAACCTCTAGACTCGGATTTTGTTTAGACATTAATTGAGCCATATTCGAACTTCGCCAAGGCTCGAGCGTCGTAGAGGCCTCTTGTACTTCGCACCTATTCAGGATCCCACCTCTTCAATAAAGCTTTCCTCTTAATCGCAATATCTTGATTGCAATATTGGTTCTTGTTCTCGATTTCAGTAGGAATTAAGACCCTCGCTGGTCAGGCTGATCGTGTCCCCAGGATCGGTAACCTCCAGGAGATTGGCCCTGCTAGCGATTGCATTGGCGCTCGTGCTCGCACGTGTAGTCGGATCGTCAAGCCCGAACTCCACCAAATCGACTATCATCATCTCATCGAAAGATCGGACACCTTTGCCCTATCAAGTGGTATCAGATTTCAGGTTGCTCGGTGAGATTTTACCTGTTTTCGTAGATTAGATTTGTTTTTACCTATAACCCACGAAAA
>CAJUWN010001222.1:0-30882 GCA_910589765.1 Avena atlantica | reverse complement strand
TCCGATCTTTCGATGAGATGGCGATAATCGATTGGTGGAGTTCGGGCTTGACGACCGACTACACGTGCGAAAGCACGAGCGCCAATGCAATGGCTAGGCCAATCTCTGGAGGTTACCGATCCTGCGTGAACACGATCAGCCTGACCAGAGGGTCTTAATTCCTACCTGAAATCGAGAACAAGTAAGAACCAATATTGCAATCAAGATATGCGGATTAAGAGGAAAGCTTTATTGAAAGAGGTGGGATCCTGAATAGGTGCGAAGTACAAGAGGCCTCTGCGACGCTCGAGCCTTGGCGAAGTTGCGACTATGGCTAACTTAATGTCTAAACAAAATCCGAGTCTAGAGGGTTCGGCTATTGGGGCGTATTTAAGGGTGAAAAGGTTGGGGTTCGGCCAGCCATGGAAGTGGTGGCCGAATCCAACCTAAAAGTCCTTTTCCCCTCAAATACGGACTCTAAAAAGTGGCTCTAATTAAAATCCTGCGAAAAATACATGGGCCTGGCCCAAAATAAAGGTGTCGCAGCACCATATTATGCTATGGACGAATTCGTTATATTGATCTGAATTTTGTCCAAGCCTTCTTTCTTCATTATGGTGCCTCAAAGTTCTGAAATTTCATCCGTGGCCTTCTCTTGGATCATCATCACATGCTTGCTGCCATCTCCATGCATGGCCATGCTCCAATGCTTGTCCCTCTCATCCATGCTTGGTCCATCATTCCTAAGAGTAAGAAATGTATCTGATTTAGGCAGCATCATATTCTCATGTATGTAAGGAAAGTTCCAGAACGAAAAAGTACCTGATAGTTAAGTTGTTTGGCACGAGATCTTGTGATGGGTCCTTGTATGTGTGTTGCTGTAGGTACAACGGTTGTATCAATAGTAGGGATGTCCACATCATGCTCCCCTTCTTGAATTGAAGTCGTCCTCGACGCAATCTCATCTTCCTCACCAAAGTAAGGCTTCAAATCTGCAATGTTAATGTAGGACTAACCGTACCAAAATCTGCAGGCAACTCAAGTTTATATGCATTATCATTGATTCTCTCTAAGACCTTAAAGGACCAGCAGCACGTGGCATAAACTTAGACTTGCGTAAATCAGGAAAACGATCTTTACGCAAATGTAACCAAACAAGATCGCCAACATCAAACACACCATGCTTTCTCCCTTTATCCCAGCAAGTTTTATACTTAGCATTCATGTGTTCAATGTATCTTTAGTAGTCTTATGCAAGTTTAATATCATTCAGCGCGTTGTGTAGCATCCAAATTATGTTGCACCGAAGAGGTAAAGGCAATAAATCAATAGGTGCACGAGGAACAAAACCATTCCACAATTCAAATGGGCACATCTTTGTGGGTAGATTGCAATGAACGATTATAAGCAAATTCTATATGAGGGTAAACACTCTTCCCACAATTTTAAGTCTTCTTCTTTAAAACAGCCCGTAACATAGTAGACAAAGTTCTATTTACTACTTCAGTTTGACCATCAGTTTGGGGATGACATGTAGTACTAAACAGCAATTTAGTCCCCAACTTAGCCCATAAACATCTCCAAAATGGCTAAGAAATTTAGTATCACGATCAGAGGACAATAGTATTTGGCACACCATGCAAACGAACAATTTCACGAAAGAACAAATCAGCAATATGCGCAGCATCATCGTTTTATGACAAGGAATAAAGTGTGCCATCTTAGAAAACCGATCCACAACAACAACAATTACTATCCTCCCCTTCTGTGTTCGTGGCAATCCAAAAACAAAGTCCATAGAAATATCCTCCCAAGGAACACTAGGAACAGGAAGAGGCAATATAAAACCATGTGGATTAAGGGAGACTTAGCTTTTTGACAAGTAGTGCAGCGTGCCACAAACTCTCTCAACATCGCGACGCATACGTGGCCAAAAGAAGTGTGCAGCAAGAACATCCTCCGTTCTTCTTGACACCAAAAGTGTCCCATCAATCCTCCTCCATGCGCCTCCTGTAACAACAAAAGACGAACAGAGCTATCTGGAATGCATAGTTTGTTAGCACGGAACACAAATCCATCATTGAAGATGAACTTGTTCCAAGTTCTACCATCTCTACAATTCTGCAACACATCTTTAAATTCAGCATCATGCACATATTGTTCCTTAATAGTTTCCAATCCAAATATTTTGAAGTCAAGTTGAGATAACAAGCATAACGGGCGTGACAAAGCATCAGCAATAATATTATCTTTACCCTTTTGTGTTTGATAACATAGGAAAAGACTCAATAAATTCAACCCACTTTGCATGACGACGATTCAACTTAGCTTGACTACGAATAATGCTTCAAAGATCATGATCAGAATGAATAACAAATTCCTTAGCCATAGATAATGTTGCCAAGTCTCTAATGTCCGAACCAACGCATATAATTCTTTATCATAAGTAGAATAGTTCAGACTAGCCCCCTCAATTTCTCACTAAAAATATGCAACAGGTTTCCCTCTTGTAATCCACACCCCTCCCAAACCAATGCCACTAGCATCACATTCAAGCTCAAAAGTCTTAGTAAAATCAGGAAGTGGAGTAAGGGAGCATGTGTTAGCTTATCTTTCAATATGACGAAGGCCTGTTGTTGTGCATCGCCCCAAAACAAAGGGCACATCCTTTTGGTAAGCTCATTCAGCGGCGCGGCAATTGATCCAAAGTCTTTAACAAGCGCCTATAAAAACCAGCGGGCCAGAAAACTCCTCACTGTGTGACCGTCTTGGGCTGCGGGCCAATTCTCAATAGCTTCAATCTTGGCTGGATCCACTTCAATACCCTGTGATGTAACAACATAGCCAAGAAACGCAACTCGATGGTGCAAATGTGCACTTCTCAGGTTACCAAACAAACGTGCATCACGTAAGCATTGAAAACAGCACGTTAAATGGTCCAAATGTTCCTAAAGATTTGCTATAAATCAGAATATCATCAAAGTAGACTACCACAAAACGGCCAATGAAAGCACGTAAAACTTCGTTCATTAATCTCATGAAAGTGCTAGGTGCATTAGTTAAACCAAATCATACTAACCACTCATATAAACCGAACTTAGTTTTAAATGCTGTTTTCCATTCATCTCCTAATTTCATACGAATCTGGGGTAACCACTACGCAAATCAACTTTAGAAAACATGGTAGAGCCACTCAATTCATCAAGCATGTCATCTAAACGTGGAATAGGATGACGATATCGAATAGTAATATTATTGATAGCTCTACAATCAGTACACATGCGCGAAGAACCATCTTTCTTAGGTACCAAAATAATAGGAACAGCACAAGGGCTAAGGGACTCACGAATATGATCTCTGTCGAGTAGTTCCTGAATTTGGCGTTGTATCTCCTTTGTCTCCTCTGGATTGGTTCTATATGGCGCGCGGTTGGGCAACGTGGCACCAGGAATTAGATCAATTTGATGCTCAATTCTCTAATAGGAGGTAGTCCTGGTGGCAACTCAGCGGGAAAGACGTCCTCATATTCCTGCAAAAGATTAGCAACAGCGGGTGGCAAAGAAGGAGGCATATCCTCAAATGAAAACAAAACCTCTTTGCAGACAATTGCATAACATTGAGTATTGTTTACATCTAGTTCAGCAATATCAATTTTATTTGCAAGCATACATGGACTCTTCAAACGAATTTCAGTAGCATGTGTAGAATCAGATTTAGTGTTCTTTGGTGGTATAAAATCTGTAGCACAATCTGATTCTCACTTTTATTTTTCTCCTCAGTTTTAGCTCTACTAGCTCTAGCAAGACTCATCTTTTAAAATCTGTTCGGGAGTCATAGGTTTTAGACCAATTTTCTTTCCATCATGCATAAGAGAATAGTGATTAGTTTTGCCATTATGAACAGATTCTCTATCAAATTGCCATGGTCTACCAAGTAACAAAGAACAAGCTTGCATAGGTACAACATCACAATCCAAAATCAGAATATGTACCAATAGTAAAATGCACGCGTACCGTTCTTGTTACCTTGATCTGCGAGAACTCTCAAACCATTGGATGTAGTATGAATGTGGGCGTTGTCTTGTTGGAAGCGCAAGCTTCTCTACCATGTCAACACTGCCAGATTATACAACTCCCTCCATCAATGATGATCCGTATAGCTCTTTCCTTGACAACACCACGTGTTTGGAACAGGTTTGTGGCGTTGATCTAGCTCAGATTTGCTCAATTGCACACTCAACACACGTTGTGTAATTAAACTCTTGTATTGATCAGCAGCTTCAGCTCCATTACCTCTGGCTCTGCATCATCATCAGAATTGTCTCCATCTCGAGCAGAAATAAGGGCTAGTGTATCTTCATCGAAGTCACTCGCTGAATCGTATTCACCATCTTCTCGCACCATCATCACACGTTGTGTTGTGCACTGTCTCTCAATATGACCAAAACCCCAGCACTTGCGGCATTGTATATCCTTTGTCTTACCCGTGGAAGCCATAGAAGATGCACTACGAGCAGGAGCATTGGATGATGGTGGAGGAGCAGCTGGAAATCGTGTGGTGGCCTTGGATGTGGTAGGAGCTGGAGGCGAATCACGAGGAGGTGCTGATTGTCGGGATGTCCAAGTGGATGTGCGACCTGCAGAATTATTAGTCCTCCTCCATGGTGTTTGGCGATCCTGCACTTCACGTTCAGCTTTGCAAGCAAGATGAAACAAACGAGTGATAGAATTATATTCCTTATAATCTAATATGTGCTGAATGCTTGTTTAATCCACCAAAGAAACGTGCAAGCATTTGTTCATAGATTCAACAAGACCACACCTAACCATCCCCGTTTGCAATTCTGATAATACTCTTCTACAGAATTTTTCCCTTGCTCTAAGCGTGTCAGATTCTTTAGTAAATCACGTTGATAAGTGGGAGGTACAAAACGAACACGCATAGCAGTTTTTAAAGCAGTCCAAGTGCTAGGAATAGTAGTAGGATTTAAACGACAATACTCAGACCACCAAAGGGAAGCAAATTTAGTAATTCACATGTAGCAGCACTAACACGCATATTCTCAGGATATTTTAAGCATGCAAAACGTTGTTCTACTTCCATCTCCCATGTAAGATATGCATCAGGATTATATTTACCCTCAAAGATGGAATATTTAATTTAAGCTTTGCAACATGATCATCATCAGTACGTACCGGTGGGCGAGCGTTGCGGGGTAAGTAATGTCGGGGACGACCAGCAGGTACCTGTGGAGGTTGTTCAACCTCCTCGTCAAACAGATCGTCGTCCTCGGGTCGTAGTAGTACCCGTCGTCTGTCCCCAATGTTGCAGCAGCAAGCCGCGGGCGGAAGTCTGAGGAACGTCATTCGCAGCAGGAGCCGCCGGGGGTGCGGCGGCAGCCGTACCAGCAGTCCGAGCCGTGATCGGAATGCGCCGTGCGCCATGTGTGGGTGCCGGTGCGGGTGCGGGCAACCGGTTCAAAAGCTCCTTGAACCGAACGTCAAGCTTGGTGTTGAAGGATTTCTCGAGTCCATCGATCTTGTCCACGGGGGTGAGCTTGGTGTCAAACTCCCCTAGGCGCGTATCCACGTCTTCAGCGCGACTGACCAAGAGCGCGGAGAAGTGGGCATGTAGTTCTTTTCGTCATCGGTGGCAGGATTCCGTGAAGTATCTGTCATGGTTAGTCCTTAAAAGCACAGGTATATACTACAGGAATATGGTGGAAGTCACGCGTAATCCGTCAAGCAATATACGAAGCTCTTACAAGTTCTTACCAAACAGCAGGAAAAAGGCGATGTGCAACCACGAGGATCAGTGGGTCCAGAGATTGAACCAAGCGATTACCAGGAGTCGACAACACCGCACGTGGAGAGTATCTGTGGAGCTCTAGGAAGGCTTAGCAAAGGGGTTAGCAATTATCAAAACAGCAATGCAAAAGTTGAAAGAATGCTCAACGACGGTACTGTGCTGGTCCTAGGCTAGACCGTACTAGAGACGCGAGCCTAGATCACCAACGATGTCACGACGCGACACAACAAGCACTGTTATGATGATATAGCACCCTGAAAAGCGATCCGAGATGCAGAAATATACTAGGATGGCGCGAGTGTCTAGAACTGATCTACGGGGTCTACAAAGGTTAGCCCCCAAAAAAAATTTTCGAAATTTTTATTTTGCTCGGGAAAGCGCGCAGGCGCCAAAAAATATCGCTATAACGGCCGATGGAGAAAAGTGATCCCCAAAGCCGAAAACCAGTATAGCCAGAATTTTTTTTTTTTTTTTTGCTCTCCTTCTGGACTTACGACCGGACTCTTAGCTCGACACGGACTTTAGCGGAACACGGAAACAACAAAGAAGGAAAGTCAAAAGAAATAACTAGGAAATAATGACTCAACTCGGACTCGTGCCGCGGCAGGGAAGGTGATCGGATCCGTGTCGCGGTAGGGAGGCGGTGGCGAAGTTTTAGGGTTTATGGTGGCAGGGTATATGGCGGCGAATATGGGGGTGGTGATCGGCGAGTGTGGCGGGTGACTAGTATGATTAGAACTCGAAACTCTAAGGGACGAGACACTAAGACCAGCAACTCGACGCGACGATGTAGACACAAATTCAACAATGCAAAAACTGAAAAGATAATGCGAGGCGTAGATTGGTTATGGGATGGATCTAAACTCTAACTATGTTTTTGGCTTTTTCGTGGGTTATAGGTAAAAACAGATCTAATCTATGAAAAACAGTAAAATCTCACCGAGCAATCTGAAATCTGATACCACTTGATAGGGCAAAGGTGTCCGATCTTTCGATGAGATGGCGATAATCGATTGGTGGAGTTCGGGCTTGACGATCCGACTACACGTGCGAGCACGAGCGCCAATGCAATCGCTAGGCCAATCTCCTGGAGGTTACCGATCCTGCGTGAACACGATCAGCCTGACCAGCGAGGGTCTTAATTCCTACCTGAAATCGAGAACAAGTAAGAACCAATATTGCAATCAAGATATTGCGGATTAAGAGGAAAGCTTTATTGAAAGAGGTGGGATCCTGAATAGGTGCGAAGTACAAGAGGCCTCTGCGACGCTCGAGCCTTGGCGAAGTTGCGACTATGGCTAACTTAATGTCTAAACAAAATCCGAGTCTAGAGGTTCGGCTATGGGGCGTATTAAGGGCGAAAAGGTGGGTTTCGGCCAGCCATGGAAGGGTGGCCGAATCCAACCCTAAAAGTCCTTTTCCCCTCAAATACGGACTCTAAAAAGTGGCTAATTTAAAATCCTGCGAAAATTACATGGGCCTGGCCCAAAATAAAGGGTCGCAGCACCATATTATGCTATGGACGAATTCGTAAAGTATTGATCTTGAATATTTCGTCCAAGCCTTCTTTCTTCATTATGGTGGCCTCAAAGTTCTGAAATCTTCATCCGTGGCCTTCTCTTGGATCATCACATGCTTGCTGCCATCTCCATGCATGGCCATGCTCCAATGCTTGTCCCTCTCATCCATGCTTGGTCCATCATTCCTAAGAGTAAGAAATGTATCTGATTTAGGCAGCATCATATTCTCATGTATGTAAGGAATAGTTCCAAGAAACGAAAGTACCTGATAGTTAAGTTGTTTGGCACGAGATCTTGTGATGGGTCCTTGTATGTGTGTTACTGTAGGTACAACGGTTGTATCAATAGTAGGGATGTCCACATCAGTTTGGGCAGCTCTGGGTCCTTCTGTTGTTGGCGGTAGCGTTGGGCGTAGTGCCGCCAGCGGTAGCACCGGTCGCCAGTTCCCGTAGGGTACGTACCGCAAGCAATTTTGGTCTCTTCTGCTGGCGCTCCTTCGTCCTGTGGGTTCTTCTCTTCGTATCTGATGATGCACAAGGTATGGGTATGAAGTAGCAGGCCATCCAAAGGTGTATCGAAGTCACACAAGGAGAGGAGCGAGTTCACCTTATCTTGAAGGAGTTTGGCTCAGGCGCGAGTCATGGGTCCACTTGGGGAGCTTGTGGGAGTAGATGTAGTAGCGGTCGTAGGACGGGCTGCATCAGGCTATATATAGGCCCACTTCTTTTGGCGGCTTCTCGGAGAAGCCGCCCTACCCCCAGCTTCCTGGGAAGCCGGTTCAAAAAATTTAGAAGGCTTCCAAAGTGGTTAAGGATAAACTAACTTGGAAGTCTCACAAAATTTTAGAACCGGCTTCCCAGGAAGCTGAGCGTAGGGCGGCTTCTCGGAGAAGCCGCCAAAAGAACTGGGCCTATAGTCCAGCCACAAAACAGGGGTAGTTTCAGAACGAAAAGGTAAATTATAGGAAGGGTTACAAGGCACAGGGACGAACTAAGGCGTTCATGATCAGTCAGGACCGTTAGTACCGGTCCGGCAACCGTTAGTACCGGTCGCAACCGGTAGTACTGCTGGGAGCGGTAGTACCGCTTGAGGGCCTGGAGCTTCCGTCGGAGTGGCCTGTATCGAGCGGTAGGAGGGGTCGGTAGTACCGCTGCCCGGTATAAACCGGTAGGAGAGGAAAACCACGAACACACGCACACCAAAACACGATACACGCCTATCTCTCACGCCGGTGGCAACCGGTCCAACATAATCCCTAGGATCGGTGTTGGGCGAAGCTCGCTCTCCACGCCAACAACAGGGGATGAGGTGCTTGGTGAGATCTTGACGACTTGGGGGCGAGAAACCGAGAACCCAAGGCCTTGTACAACTTGAACGCACTAGGCAAGATCCAAGAGGGGAGTGGATAATCTGGTGCTCCTTGGTAGGAGCATGAGACCAATAGATATAAGTCCTCAAAGGGTTTCCTTAATATCTATTATTATCCAAGTCTAGGGTTTACACTGGAGGTTGGGGGCTATATATAGTCCAGCCACAAAACAGGGGTAGTTTCGGAACGAAAAGGCAAATTATAGTAAGGGATATAAGGCACTGGGCCTAATTCAGGCGTTCAGGGTCAGTCAGGACCGGTAGTACCGGTCCGGCAACCGGTAGTACCAGTCGTAACCGGTAGTACCGCTCCGGGAGCGGTAGTACCGCTTGAGGGCCTGGAGCTTCCGTCGGAGGCGCCAGTGGCGAGCGCTAGGAGGGGGCGGTAGTACAGCTGTCCGGTAGTACCGTTGCTGGGCCGTTAGTACCGCTTGCGTCTGGGGGCGTGGAGTGGTGCTTCCTGGAGCGTCCGGTAGCTGGGGCCGGTAGGACCGCTTGGAGCGGTAGTACCGGTCGGCTCAACCGGTAGTACCGCTTGCGTCTGGCAGCGACTGGTTGCTTCCCCTCCGTTTCTTGGGTCCTTCTCTTCGTACCTGATGATGCACAGTGTATGCATATGAAGTACCAAGCCATCCAAGGGTGTGTCGAAGTCACACAAGGAGAGGAGCGAGTTCACCTTAGCTTGAAGGAGTTTGGCTCGGGCGCGAGTCATGGGTCCACTTGGGGAGCTCGTGGGAGTAGATGTAGTAGCGGTCGTAGGACGGCCTGCATCAGCTCCCCCCTTGGGGAAGAGTCATCCTCGACTCTTCAACCGTCACAACTTCCTCTTCGCCATGGTAGGGTGAGAGGTCCTTGACATTGAATGTAGAGCTCACAAGATACTTCGATGTTGGTATATCGATGACATAGGCGTTCTTGTTGATTCTCTTTAGCACCTTGAATGGTCCATCGCCTCTTGGCTTTAGCTTGGAATCGCGTTCCTTGGGGAAGCGGTCTTTACTCAAGTGGATCCACACAAGGTCGCCCTCATCAAAGATCATCTCTTTCTTGGTCTTGTTTAGCCTTGATGCTTGGCGAAGGACTTGTTGCTCGATCGTAGCTCGTGTGTCTTCATGGAGTTTCTTCATTGTTTGGGCCCGCTTGACAACGTCCATATTGGCACGTTCATGAAGTGGAAGTGGAAGGATGTCGAGCGCGGTGAGAGGCTCGAAGCCGTAGACGATCATGAACGGACTCCTCATGGTGGTGGAGTGCTTGGCGCGGTTGTAGGCAAACTCGGCATGTGGAATACATTCCTCCCAGTCTTTAAGGTTCTTCTTTATCAACACCCGGAGGAGTGTGCCAAGACTTCGATTGACGACCTCGGTTTGTCCATCGTTTGAGGATGCGAGGCGGACGAGAAGAGGAGCTTGATGCCGAGCTTGGCCATGAGAGTCTTCCAGAAGTAGCTCATGAATTTTACGTCGCGGTCGGAGACGATTGTTCTAGGCACACCGTGTAGCCGAATTATTTCCCTGAAAAACAAATTGGCTACATGTGAAGCATCATCGGTCTTATGGCACGGAATGAAATGTGCCATTTTAGAAAAGCGATCCACGACTACAAATATGGAATCATGTCCATGTTTACATCTAGGCAAGCCTAACACAAAGTCCATGCTAATGTCCGATCAAGGTGCATGAGGAATAGGCAATGGCATATAAAGACCAAAGGGGTTGGACTTAGACTTAGCTTGGATACATGTAGTGCATCGTTGGACGTGGCGCCACGTCGCGCTTCATCTTTGGCCAAAAGTAGTGAGTGGAGAGCATGTCATATGTCTTGTCTCGGCCAAAGTGACCCATAAGGCCTCCACCATGGGATTCTTGAAGAAGCAAAATTGGAGAGACGATTTTGGAATGCAAAAAGTTTGTTTTTTTTTGAAAAGAAAGCCCTTATGCAAATAGAAATCATCAATCCCTTTGTCTAATGAACACTGTGCAAATATTGGTCCAAAGAAAGGGTCGGACGTGTACAAAGATTGATGTCCTCAAGACTCAAGACATTGACTTCGAGCCGTGTAAGAAGGCTTGTGTTTTTGCGAGACAAGGCGTCTGCTACCACATTTTCTTTGCCCTTCTTGTATTTGACAATGTAAGGAAAAAGACTCCATCAACTCAACCCATTTTGCGTGCCTTTTACTCAAGTTGGATTGGCCCTTAAGATACTTCAACGACTCATGGTCGGAATGGATGATAAATTCTTTGGGCCAAAGATAGTGTTGCCACACTTGAAGAACGCGAACCAAGGCAAAAAGTACTTTGTCATAAATGGGATAATTGAGGCGTGCACCATCAAGTTTCTCACTATGGTAAGCAATAGGACGCCCATTTTGCATTAGTACGCCACCAATGCCAATACCACTAGCGTCACATTCAATCTCAAAGGTTTTTGTAAAATCCGGCAATGCAAGAAGTGGTGCTTCGGTGAGCCTCTTTTTGAGCTCATCAAACGCCTTTTGTTGTGCTTTTCCCCAAACGAACATGACATTTTTCTTGGTCAATTCGTTGAGGGGGCACACAATGGTAAAAAAATCTTTCACAAAGCGACGGTAAAAAGCCAGCCAACCCATGAAAACTATGAAGTTCACTAACATTTGTTGGGATGGGCCAATCTCGTATGTCCTTGACTTTTGAGACATCAACTTCAATGCCATTAGAAGACACAACAA
Organism: Avena atlantica; assembly: GCA_910589765.1. Taxonomy (NCBI): domain Eukaryota; kingdom Viridiplantae; phylum Streptophyta; class Magnoliopsida; order Poales; family Poaceae; genus Avena; species Avena atlantica. The sequence goes on along the minus strand of CAJUWN010001222.1, from coordinate 19,497 downwards.
AACCAAGGAAAATTAGCTTGTCTCTTGCAAAAGTGCACTTTGGGAGATTAGCATAAAGCTTTTCATGACGAAGGATTTGAAGGACCTCCTTAACATGAGTAACATGCTCCCTAGGGACTTGCTATAGACAAGAATGTCATCAAAGTAAACAACTACACTCTTCCCAATGAGAGATCTCAAAATATGGTTCATTAGACGCATGAAGGTAGATGGGGCATTAGATAAGCCAAAAGGCATAACCAACCATTCATAGAGACCAAGCTTGGTCTTGAAGGCGGTTTTCCACTCATCACCGTCGGCCATGCGAATTTGATGGTAACCACTACGAAGATCAATTTTTGAAAATATAGTGGCTCCACATAACTCATCAAGCATGTCATCAAGACGCGGTATAGGATGTCAATAACGCACGGTGATAGCATTGATTGGACAACAGACCATGCATAACCGCAACGTATCATCTGTTTTGGGACTAGGATCACGGGGACCGCGCTTGGGCTAGTGCTTACTTGGATCAAACCTTTGGAGACGAGTTGGTTGATTTGACGTTCGATCTCCTTCGTCTCTTCCGGGTTCGTGCGATACGCGACGCGGTTTGGGAGTGGTGCGCCGGGTATGAGGTCGATGCGGTGATCGATTCCACGAAGACGAGGAAGGCCATGAGGAAGCTCTTCGGGGAATACATCTTGGAATTCCTGCAAAATAGTAAACAAAGAAGGAGGAACATTTGTCAAGTCGTTAGTTCCTTGCGCTAGTCCCTTGCATACAAGGACATAGTGCAAGATGGATGGGTTGTTCCGCACTTCTCTCATCTCACTTTTGGTGGCAAGAAGAAACACTCTTAGTTTTTCCACTCGAGTTTGGCTTGTGGCTCTCACTCACTATGGTGTGGTTCTCTCGCTCACCACTCTTCTCACAAGGTGTTTTTGTGTATTGCGCCCTCGCTAAAGCCTTTGCATTGTCCGCAATTATTTGGCTAGGAGTCATTGGTTGCAACACACAAGTTTTATCAAGCCATTTGAAGGTGTAAGTGTTTAAGTGACCATTATGCAAAGCACGCTTGTCATATTGCCACGGCCTTTCGAGCAACATGTGGCAAACCGTCATTGGGACCACGTCACATTCCACGGTGTCCTTGTAGTGCCCAATTGAGAACGTCACCGAGACGGTGTGCTTGATCTTGACGGATCCTTGGTCACTTAGCCATTGGATATGGTAGGGGTGTTTATGCGGGATTGAGGGTGAGGTTGAGTTTCTCACACAATTCCGTGCTTGCAAGGTTGTGGCAACTCCCACCATCGATGACAACTTTGATGGACTTCCCATTGATGCGGCACGAGTTTGGAAGATGTTCGAGCGTTGGTCTTCATTTTCATTGACTTGGCTAGTCAAGACTCTTGTGACCACAAGCGATGGACTTGCGTCATGCTCACACACAAGAAGTTCTTGGTCCTCTTCCAAATGTTGCCTTGCCATGGCTTCCTTGACTCTTGCATCAACTCGTCTTCACTCAAGTATTCTTCATCGCCGTTGTCATGGATAAACAAAACTTTCTTGTTTCCATATGCGTTCGACTTGTGCCCTTTGCCTCCACACTTGTAGCATTCACCATTGAATGGTTGATCATCCCTTGTGTGTTTGCCACTTTTGGGCTGTTTTCCTTGAGGGAGAGTTGGCTTGAAGGGAAGCTTGGTGGTACTTGAGGAGCTTCCACTTGGTGTGTTGGAGTAGTGGTTGATGCTTTCTTGTAGGTGAAGTACGTCTTTGGCTTGTTGTACTTGATGTCCTCTTGCACTTGGCGCTCGTCCTGGATGCGATGTGCACAAGCTCAACCATGTTGTTGTACTTTTGGAACTCGGTGATGCGCGTGATGGGATGGTTCAAGCCATTGAGGAAACGTGCCATTGTTTGTTCATCTCGCTCTTCAATTTTGGCACGGATCATGTTGAGCTCCATTTGCTTGAAGTATACTCTTCCACGGTCTTTGTTCCTTGACTAAGCGTTTGAAGCTTGTTGAAGAGGTCACGCGTGTAGTGTGAAGGAACAAAGCGGGATCTCATATGAGCCTTCATATCTTGCCAAGTTGCGATTGGAGGCTCTTCTTTTGCTTCGCGAGCGAGTTGGACTTGTTCCCACCAAAGGTTGGCATACTCATCAAACTCGAGGGATGCCATGGCCATCATCTTCTCATTGCTATAGTTGTGCATGCGGAAGATCTTGTCGACCTTGAGTTCCCAAGAGAGATATTCCTCGGGCTCATTGGAACCGGTGAACTTTGGCATGGTGAACTTGAGCTTGCCGAAAGTTTCTTCTCCATTGCGGTTCCGGTTGCGGCGGTTGCCATGATTTGGGCGTCCTCATCATCATCCGAGCTCTCATGTCGTGCTTGGTGATTGTTGTGTTGCTCTTGTGGTTGTTGAGGTGCCGTGTTTGGTGGTGGAACTTGTTGTTGACGACGAGCTTGGGGAGCTTGCTCGTTTTGTTGACGCGGTTGAGGACGAGGAGGAGGTTGATGGTCCTCACGACGAGCTTGGGGAGCTTGCTCTTGTTCTTGTCGTGGTTGATGCCGAGGAGCATTGTCTTGCGCCCTGTGGCGAGGGGGACGTCAAGCCGCATGCGCAATGGGCTGCTCTTCTTCTTCTTGATGTGGCGGAGGCTCGTCATGACCATCATGTTTCCGACGTGGACGATCATGTCGATGAAGACGCCTTGGAGGATCTTCGAGTGCGTCGCATCGACGGTGATCTTGTTCGTCCTCTTCGGATGCTTCACTTGTTGTTGAAGGGACATGTCGACGACGATGGCCTTGGTGGTCCATGCGAGGTTGCTCTTGTTGAATCACAAGTGCCCTTGGTTGTGGCCGGCTCGCTTCGCGCCTTGGAGGTCTTGCGAAGAGGTCGCCATCATAGCTTGACGTTGCGGCGTGACGCGGAGATGGTACCGCTTGCGAAGAGCTCCTGGATTGAAGAACGGGTCCATCCCGATGCCTTGAAGCGTGACGGGCGGGGTGCACTTGATTCACTTGAGGAGTGCCGAGATGAGCTTGATGCGCGCGAGCGTGGCCTTGCGAGTCCATCAGCGAGGCGTTGTAGCTTCTCATCCGTTGAGGCGAGTGCACGACCAAGAGCTTCATTTTGATGACGAGGTTGTGTTGCATGGCATGCATTTGGCCACGGACTTCTTCGAAGCGGTTGTTGATGTTCTTGAACTCCACACGGGCCTCGCTAAATTGTTCATCTTGGCGCCGCTCAAGAGCTTCACAACGGTAGTTGAATTCTCCTCGGACCTTCCAATGGTCCCATCTTGTCATTAATTGTGTGTCATCCTCCGAAGGTTGTTGTGGTTGGGATGGCTCTCCATGCCTGTCCATGCTTCAAAGCCAACAAGGTTTGTATATGGAGAGAAAGGGGGTGGAGAGTTAGCCTTTTACCTCACCTTGGAGATTATATCAAACCAATTTCCACACGAATGAGCGAACAGCGTGCAAAGTGGAATGGCATGAAACTCACACACAAATATGCTACAACTCTCAAAAGCTTTTTGGTGGACGGTTAGGATTGTGGAAAACCAAACGAAACGTTCAAAGCAAAAGGTTATTGTTCTACGTGGTGAAGAACCAAAGATCAAAAAGCAAAAGGATACGATCTACAAAAACAGGGAAAAACACACACGTGGAGAAAAACGGGGTTAGCACGACTATGAAAATGAGCACAAAAGGTCCTAACGAAGACTACGCTCGGTTGTCGTGCCAACTCAAGGAGAGACCACAACTCGTTTGCCAAAAGAGGATAAGCAATAGATGTGTGCACTTGCCTCGGTGCGCTCTTTCTTCTCTCTTGTTGGCTTACAAGCTTGGTATTCTCTTTGTATTGGGAGACTATGTATCTTTTCTCTTTTTTCTTTTGTTCTTTTTTTTTGATTCTTTTTCCTTTTTCTCCCTTTCTATGCTACTATGTTAGCTTTTGTATTTGGCCTCACACTCTCACTTCCGAAGGCAAGTGCACAATGCTTAGACAAACACAAAATGAGTTGCTCTCATAGGATAGATACACACAAAGTGATAAGGCAAAGGTGTCCGATCTTTCGATGAGATGGCGATAATCGATTTGGTGGAGTTCGGGCTTGACGATCCGACTACACGTGAGAGCACGAGCGCCAATGCAATCGCTAGGCCAATCTCCTGGAGGTTACCGATCCTGCGTGAACACGATCAGCCTGACCAGCGAGGGTCTTAATTCCTACCTGAAATCGAGAACAAGTAAGAACCAATATTGCAATCAAGATATTGCGGATTAAGAGGAAAGCTTTATTGAAGAGGTGGGATCCTGAATAGGTGCGAAGTACAAGAGGCCTCTGCGACGCTCGAGCCTTGGCGAAGTTGCGACTATGGCTAACTTAATGTCTAAACAAAATCCGAGTCTAGAGGTTCGGCTATGGGGCGTATTTAAGGGCGAAAAGGTGGGGTTTCGGCCAGCCAAGGAAGTGGTGGCCGAATCCAACCCTAAAAGTCCTTTTCCCCTCAAATACGGACTCTAAAAAGTGGCTAATTAAAATCCTGCGAAAATTACATGGGCCTGGCCCAAAATAAAGGTGTCGCAGCACCATATTATGCTATGGACGAATTCGTAAAGTATTGATCTTGAATATTTCGTCCAAGCCTTCTTTCTTCATTATGGTGGCCTCAAAGTTCTGAAATCTTCATCCGTGGCCTTCTCTTGGATCATCACATGCTTGCTGCCATCTCCATGCATGGCCATGCTCCAATGCTTGTCCCTCTCATCCATGCTTGGTCCATCATTCCTAAGAGTAAGAAATGTATCTGATTTAGGCAGCATCATATTCTCATGTATGTAAGGAATAGTTCCAAGAAACGAAAGTACCTGATAGTTAAGTTGTTTGGCACGAGATCTTGTGATGGGTCCTTGTATGTGTGTTGCTGTAGGTACAACGGTTGTATCAATAGTAGGGATGTCCACATCACAAAGGAAGATATGGGGATGTCAAAGTGGTGCAAGTTATACCTTTGTTATTGTTGAGGACTTGCAACCGTTGGTGGTGGATGATGTTCGAGTGTCGCGGTGTCGAGGAGCGTGGGTGACTTTGATGCGGAATCTGTTGTGGAAATGGCGACAAACACGCGGAACACGAACAAACGAAGTGGAAAAGTCAGCAAATGAAATTGAGGCGTCAACGGGCAAGGAAGAATGGTCAGAGGCGAGCGGTAGTACCGCTTGGAACAACCGGTAGTACCGGTTACCGGTAGTACCGCTTGGCGCAGAACTGGAACGAGATGAACTTGCCAAAAACCTCAAATTCGTGGAGATCTGACCGAAAGGCTGGGCTAGAAACAACAGGGGCTATAGATCGACTCCCAAAGCAACAGATCTATGGACCAAAACCACGAAAAACTCACCAAATCCAGAGATCGATCCGAAGGCAAATTGGGGCTCTTTTTGTGGGATTTTCGATTTTCGATTTTTAAGGGGATAAAAGAAAAATTGTGGGGAAATTCGTGATCAACCGTGCTCTGATACCAATATGTTAGGGGGTAACCCGGGGGTTGGCCCTATCTTTCACGAATTCCACGAGGAATGAGGGGGAAAGCGGTGGTCGGGGATGAAAACAAGGAAGGAGAGGAAAACCACGAACACACGCACACCAAAAACACGATACACGCCTATCTCTCACGCCGGTGGCAACCGGTCCAACATAATCCCTAGGACCGGTGTTGGGCGAAGCTTGCTCTCCACGCCAACAACGGGGGATGAGGTTCTTGGTGAGATCTTGACGACTTGGGGGCGAGAAACCGAGAACCCAAGGCCTTGTACAACTTGAACGCACTAGGCAAGATCCAAGAGGGGGGTGGATAATCCGGTGCTCCTTGGTAGGATCATGAGACCAATAGATATAAGTCCTCAAAGGGTTTCCTTAATATCTATTATTATCCAAGTCTAGGGTTTACAATGGAGGGTGGGGGCTATATATAGTCCAGCCCAAAACAGGTGTAGTTTCGGAACAAAAAGGCAAATTATAGTAAGGATACAAGGCACTGGGCCTAATTCAGGCGTTCAGGGTCAGTCAGGACCGGTAGTACCGGTCCAGCAACCGGTAGTACCGGTCATAACCGGTAGTACCGCTCCGGGAGCGGTAGTACCGCTTGAGGGCCTGGAACTTCCGTCGGAGGCGCCAGTGGCGAGCGGTAGGAGGGTGCGGTAGTACCGCTGTCCGGTAGTACCGGTTGCTGGGCCGTTAGTACCGCTTGCGTCTGGGGCGTGGAGTGGTGCTTCCTGGAGCGTCCGGTAGCTGGGGCCGGTAGGACCGCTTGGAGCGGTAGTACCGGTCGGCTCAACGGTAGTAGTACCGCTTGCGTCTGGCAGCGACTGGTTGCTTCCCCTCCGTTTCTTGGGTCCTTCTCTTCGTACCTGATGATGCACAATGTATGCGTATGAAGTAGCAAGCCATCCAAGGGTGTGTCGAAGTCACACAAGGAGAGGAGCGAGTTCACCTTAGCTTGAAGGAGTTTGGCTCGGGCGCGAGTCATGGGTCCACTTGGGGAGCTCGTGGGAGTAGATGTAGTAGCGGTCGTAGGACGGGCTGCATCACGTCAGTAGCGAGCGGTATCAGGGGCGGTAGTGCCGCTGACCGGTAGTACCGGTTCCAGATCCGGTAGTACCGCTTGCAGTCCTGGTGCTTCTGTTGGCGTCGTCTGTAGGGAGCGGTAGTCGGGGGGGCGGTAGTGCCGCTTGCCGGTAGTACCGGTACCCAGATCGGGTAGTACCGCTGGAGACAGAGAGCATTTGGTGATCTGTCTTCTTCCTCCTCCTCTTCCAAGCTTCCGTCTTGTCGGGATGCCTCATTGAACCTATCATGCATATGTGACGGAGTATGAAGTAGCATACCATTCAATAGGGTAGGAAGTGGGCTCGCATAGAGGAACGGATTCACCTTTGGAGTCCATGACGACTTGGCGTAAGTTGGAGACCTTGATGTAGTAACGACCGTAGGTCGGGCTGCATCATCTTGATTCACTTGAGGAGTGCCGTGACTATCTTGAGTCTCGCGATCGTGGCCTTGCTAGCCCATCAATGAGGCATTGAAGCTTCTCATCCGTTGATGCGAGGGCGCGACCAAGAGCTTCATTTTGATGACCGAGGTTGTGTTGCATGGCATGCATTTGGCCTCGGACTTCTTCGAAGCGGTTGTCGATGTTCTTGAACTCCACTCGGGCTTCGCTAAATTGTTCATCTTGGCGCCGCTCAAGGGCTTCACAACGGTAGTTGAATTCTCCTCGGACCTTCCAATGATCCCATCTTGTCATGTATTGTGTGTCGTCCTCCGGAGGTGGTTATGGTTGGGACGGCTCGCCATTCCTGTCCATGATGCAAAGCCGACAAGGGATGTATATGGAGAGTAAGTGTGCGTAGAGTTAGCCTTTTACCTCACCTTTGAGATTATATCAAACCAGTTGCCACACAAGGGAGCGAACAGCTTGCAAAGTGAAATCACAAAGAAGCTACAACTCTCAAAAGCTTTGGGTGGATGGTTAGGATTGTGGAAAGCCAAAGAACCAATCAAACGCAAAAGGATAGTCAAAAGTGGAGAAGATCCAACAAAACTCAAGTCAAAAGGGAATGTTTAACTCAAAAGGTGACGAGAACCTACGACTACACACACGCGTGGATAAAAATGGGGGTTAGCACGACTATGAAAGTGAGCACGAAATGGCCTAACGAAGACCACGCTCGGTTGTCATGCCAACTCAAGGAGAGACCACAGCTCGTTTGCCAAAAGAGGGTAAGCAACGGATTTGTGCACTTGCCTTGGCACACTTCTTCCTCTCTCTTTTGCTTACAAGCTTGATACTCTCTTTGTATTGGGAGACTATGTATCTTTCTATTTTTCTTTTTCTTTTTCCTTCTTTTTTTTGATTCTTTTTCTCCCTTTCTATGCTACTATGTTAACTTTTGTATTTTCCCTCACACTCTCACTTTCCAATGGCAAGTGCACAATGCTTAGACAAACACAAAATGAGTTGCTCTCATAGGGTAGGTACACACAAAGGAAGATATGGCTACAAGGGTTGACACAAGTTATACCTTAGTTGTTGATGATGATCTTGTGTCGATGGAGCGGGGAAGAGTTTGGGGTCTGTGGGTGTCAAAGAGCGCGGGTGATGTTGCGGAAGATATCTGTTAGTTGGTGACACGCACACGGAACACAAACAACAAACAGACAGATTAGCCAATGCAGAAAGAGGAAAAAGTCAAAACTGGCATTCAGGGACGGAGACTCCGGTGTAGGGCGGAGACTCCGGTGCACAGGGCCGGAGACTCCGGTGCACAGGGCCGGAGAGTCCGGTGTGGAAGATCTGCTCATGTTCTTGAGCAGAAATTCACGCCTAGAGTCCTCAAATCCGCGAAAATTTGGCCAAAATTGGGCTGGGAAACGTAGGCAAAAGCAGGACCAATACCTTAGACAAGATTTGGTCGGATCAAAACCACAAATAACACTCCAAAACGATATATCGATCCGAAGGCAAATTGGGCTGTTTTTTTGGGAAATTTTCGAATTTATGGTGGATAGAAGAAGAATTGAGGGGAAATTCATGATCAACCTTGCTCTTGATACCAATATGTTATGGGGTAACCCCTTGGGGTGCCCCGGTCTTTCACGAATTCTATGGGAATCGAGGGGAAAGCGGTGGAAGGGGGAAAGGGGATGAAATCCACGAACACACGCACACGAAGAACTCGATGAACTCACATGCACAAGAACACGATACACGCCGATAACTCACGCCGGTGGCAACCGGTCCAACATAATCCCTAGGATCGGTGTTGGTCGAAGCTCTCTCTCCACGGCCAACAACGAGGGCGAGATGCTTGGTGAGATCTTGACTACTTGGGCACGAGACACCGAGATCCCAAGGACTTGTACAACTTGAACGCACTAGGCAAGATCCAAGACGTTGTGGATAATTGGTGCCCCTTGGTAGGAGCATGAGACCAATAGTTGAAAAGATCCTCAAAGGGGTGTCCTCAACTATTATTATCCAAGTCTAGGGTTTACATAAGAGGGGTGGGGCTTTATATAGGCCAGCCACTTAAACAGGGTAGTTTTGGAATAAAACTAGAAGTTGGGGCGAAACTGGGGGTTACGTGGGCCAGGCCCAAAAGGCCTTGACATGCCTGGCATCGAGCAGGTCGGAGACTCCGGTGTTGGGTCCAGAGACTCCAGTCAATCTCCGGACCCGTCTCCGGAGGGGGTATCAGACTGTCCCGGGTTTGGTTCCTGGGGCCGGACCGGAGGGAGGTCCGGAGACTCCGGTGTGCAGAGCTTCAGCAGCGTCTTCTCATGGTCCTTCTTCCTTGGGGGCTTGGGGTGGTGATGTTGCTTCATAGCTGAGGATAAACAACGTAGTTGCATGAAGTAGCAAGCCATCCAAAGGTAGACCAAAATCACATGAGGAGAGGAGCGAGTTAACCATGGCTTGTAGAAGCTTGGCTCGGGTGCGAGTCATTGGTCCAGTTGGCGAACTAGGTGTTGTAGATGGAGGTGCGTCCGTGGGACGGGCTGCATCAAGGTACTTTCGTTTCTTGGAACTATTCCTCACATACAAGAGAATATGATGCTGCCTAAATCAGATGTATTTTTTACTCTTAGGAATGATGGACCAAGCATGGATGAGAGGGACAAGCATTGGAGCATGGCCATGCATGGAGATGGTAGCAAGCATGTGATGATTCAAGAGAAGGCCACAGATGAAGATTTCAGAACTTTGAGGCCTCCATAATGAAGAAAGAGGCTTGAACGAAATATTCAAGATTAATACTTCACAAATTCGTCCATAGCTTAATATGGTGCTACAAATTCGTCCATAGCTTAATATGGTGCTACGACACCTTTATTTTGGACGAGGCCCATGTAATTTTCGCAGGATTTTAAATAGCCACTTTTTAGAGTCCGTATCTGAGGAGAAAAGGACTTCTAGGGTTGGATTCGGCCACCACTTCCATGGCTGGCCGAAACCCCACCTTTTCCTCCTTAAAAACTCCCCATAGGCGTCACCATAGACTCGGATTTTGTTTAGACATTAAGTTAGCCATCATAGCAACTTCGCCAATGCTCGAGCGTCGCAGAGGCCTCTTGTACTTCGCACCTATACAGGATCCCACCTTTTTAAATAAAGCTTCCTCCTCTTAATCCGCAATATCTTGATTGCAATATTAGTTCTTACTTGTTCTCGATTTCAGGTAGGAATTAAGACCCTCGCTGGTCAGGCTGATCGTGTTCCCGCGGGATCGGTAACCTCTAGGAGATTGGCCTAGCGATTGCATTGGCGCTAGTGCTCGCACGTGTAGTCGGATCGTCAAGCCCGAACTCCACCAAATCGACTATCACCATCTCATTGAAAGATCAGACACATTTTTCCTATCAACCGAGATGAAGAATGTGATGTATGCAAGATTTGTCCCCGAGCATTATTGCCAAGACCTCTTCGACAAGTTACAAAACTTGAAGCAAGGCACAAAGACAATTGAAGAGTTCTATAAGGAGATGGAGATGACTATGATGAGAGCAATGTGAAGGAGCTCGAAGAGCAAACAATATTACGGTTCCTCAACGGTTTGAGCCGCCCAATAGTCGATTTCCAACCTTACAAGACTCTTGTGAACCTTCTTCACCAAGCAACCAAGGCCGAGTGCCACTTGCAAAAGGAACATGCTTATGAGAAGCAAAGGGCGTACTTCGCTTCAATCAACTCAAGTAGCCCCTGCAAGCCAACAAACCAAGCAACAAGCTCCTCCAAGCAATCCAAGACACCTATGGCATCCTCCTCCAACAAAACAATGGAAAGTCAAGTAGTTTTCTACAAGTGTGGAGGAAAGGTCCACAAGTCTTATGAGTGCATCAACACAAGAGTCATGCTACCGGATGAGAACGGTGCAACATACTCCGTGAGCAAAGATGAATTTGAAGCTATGACTCAAGCCGCTATCACAAAGGATGCCGCAATGCAATATGAGGACACGCTTCTATGTGAACATGATCCAAGCCCCTCACTTGTCATCGCCCAAGTCTTGACGACCAACTCCAGCCCTAGAGAGCACCAACGCCTCAACATCTTCCAAACCGAGCCGGAATTGATGGCAAGTATATAAAAGTTATCATTGATGGAGGAAGTTGTCACACACCTTCGGAGCATCGATATTTGTGAGAAACTCAAGTTACCATACATGGAGCATCCTCATCCCTATCATGTCAAGTGGCTTGATGATAATGGAACCATTCAAATCAAACACAAGGTCAACGTCTCCTTCAAGATTGGTCCATATCAAGACACCGTCGAGTGTGATGTCGTGCCTATGACCGTGTGTCACATGCTCCTTGGAAGGCCATGGAAATACGATAAGGGCGCACTACACGATGGTACCTCCAACCATAAGTGATGAAGCCCGTCCTACGACCGCTACTACATCTACTCCCACGAGCTCCCCAAGTGGACCCATGACTCGCGCCCGAGCTAAGCTCCTCCAAGCCAAGGTTAACTCGCTCCTTTCTTTGTGTGACTTCGACACACCCTTGGATGGTTTGCTACTTCATACGCATACACTGTGCATCATCAGGTACGAAGAGAAGAACCCAAGGGACGGAGGAAACGGAGCAGAAGCAACCAGTTGCTGCCAGACACCAGCGGTACTACCGGCTGAGGCGACCGGTACTACCGCTCCAAGCGGTACTACCGGCCCCAGCTATCGGACGCTCCAGGAAGAACCTCTCCACGCTCCAGACGCCAGCGGTACTACCGACCCAGCAACCGGTACTACCGGTCAGCGGTACTACCGCCCCCTCCTACCGCTCGTTACTGGCGACTCCGACGGAAGCTCCAGGCCCGCCAGCGGTACTACCGCCCCCGGAGCGGTACTACCGGTTACGACCGGTACTATCGGTTGCCGGACCGGTACTACCGTCCCTGACTGAACCTGGACGCTTGAGTTCGGCCCTGTGCCTTGTAACTCTTCCTATAATTTACCATTTCATTCTGAAACTACCCCTATTTTGTGGCTGGACTATATAAGCCCCCATCCTCCATTGTAACCCTAGACTTGGATAATAATAGATATTAAGGAAACCCATTGAGGACTTATATTTATTGGTCTCATGCTCCTACCAAGGAGCACCGGATTATCCACCCCCCTCTTGGATCTTGCCTAGTGCGTTCAAGTTGTACAAGGCCTTGGGTTCTCGGTTTCTCGCCCCCAAGTCGTCAAGGTCTCACCAAGAACCTCGTTCCCCGTTGTAGGCGTGGAGAGCGAGCTTCGCCTAACACCGATCCTAGAGATTATGTTGGACCGGTTGCCACCGACGTGAGAGATCGGCGTGTATCGTGTTTTGTGTGCGTGTGTTCGTGGTTTTCATCGCTTCTTCCCCCGACCACCGCTCTCCCCCTCGTTTCTCGTGGAATTCGTGAAAGATCGGGCCAACCCAAGGGTTCCCTTAACATATTGGTATCAAGAGCACGGTTGATCACGAATTTCCCCCCAATTTTCTTTTATCCACATTAAAATCGAAAATCCCACCAAAAAGAGCCCAAATTTGTGATACAGCCCGTCCTACGACCGCTACTACATCTACTCCCACAAGCTCCCCAAGTGGACCCATGACTCGCGCCCGAGCCAAACTCCTTCAAGCTAAGGTGAACTCGCTCCTCTCCTTGTGTGACTTCGACACACCCTTGGATGGCTTGCTACTTCATACGCATACACTATGCATCATCAGGTACGAAGAGAGAGAAGGACCCAAGGAACGGACGGGAAGCAACCAGCCGCTGCCAGACGCAAGCGGTACTACCGGTTGAGCCGACCGGTACTACCGCTCCAAGCGGTACTACCGGCCCCAGCTACCGGACGCTCCAGGAAGCACCGCTCCACGCCCCAGACGCAAGCGGTACTACCGTCCCAGCAACCGGTACTACCGGACAGCGGTACTACCGCTCCCTCCTACCGCTCGCCACTGGCGCCTCCGACGGAAGCTCCAGGCCCTCAAGCGGTACTACCGTTTGCGACCGGTACTACCGGTTGCCGGACCGGTACTACTGGTCCTGACTGGTCCTGAACGCCTGAGTTCGGCCCTGTGCCTTGTAACCCTTCCTATAATTTACCTTTTCGTTCCGAAACTACCCCTGTTTTGTGGCTGGACTATATATAGCCCCCACCCTCCATTGTAAACCCTAGACTTGGATAATGATAGATATTAGGAAACCCTTTGAGGACTTATATCTATTGGTCTCATGCTCCTACCAAGGAGCACCGGATTATCCACCCCCTCTTGGATCTTGCCTAGTGCGTTCAAGTTGTACAAGGCCTTGGGTTCTCGGTTTCTCGCCCCCAAGTCGTCAAGATCTCACCAAGCACCTGATCCCCCGTTGTTGCGTGGAGAGCGAGCTTCGCCCAACACCGATCCTAGTGATTATGTTGGACCGGTTGCCACCAGCGTGGGAGATAGGCGTGTATCGTGTTTTCGTGTGTGTGTGTTCGTGGTTTTCATCTCCTTCCTCGTTTTCATCCCCGACCACCGCTATCCCCCTCGTTTCTCGTGGAATTCGTGAAAGATCGGGCCAACCCCTGGGTTACCCCCTAACATATTGGTATCAAGAGCACGGTTGATCACGAATTTCCCCACAATTTTTTTTTATCCCCTTAAAAATCGAAAATCCCACCAAAAAGAGCCCCAATTTGCCTTCGGATCGATCTCTGGATTTGGTGAGTTTTTCGTGGTTTTGGTCCATAGTTCTGTTGCTTTGGGAGTCGATCTATAGCCCCTGTTGTTTCTAGCCCAGCCTTTCGGTCAGATTTCCCACGAATTTGAGGTTTTTGGCAAGATCATCTCGTCCCAGTTCTGTGCCAAGCGGTACTACCGGCCATGCAAGCGGTACTACCGCAAGTAACCGGTACTACCGGTAGTACAAGCGGTACTAACCGCTCACCGGTACTACCGGTTGTTGCAAGCGGTACTACCGCCGCCTCTGACCGTTCTTCCTCGCCCGTTGACACCTCAATTTCGTTTGCTGACTTTTTCCACCTTGCTTTTTCGTGTTTCGCGTGTTTGTCGCCATTTTCACAAGAGCTTCCGCATCAAAGTCACCACGCGCTCAACGACACGCGACACTCGAACATCATCCCCCACCAACGGTTGCAAGTCGTCAACAATACCAAAGGTATAACTTGCACCACCTTGACAGCCCCATATCTTCCTTTGTGTGTATCTATCCTATGAGAGCAACTCATTTTGTGTTTGTCTAAGCATTGTGCACTTGCCTTCGGAAAAGTGAGAGTGTGAGGCCAAATACAAAAGCTAACATAGTAGCATAGCAAGGGAGAAAAAGAAAATAATAAAAAAAAAGGAAAATAAAAAGATAGAATAGAAAGATGCATAGTCTCCCAATACAAAGAGAATACCAAGCTTGTAAGCCAACAAAGAGAAGAAAGAGCACACCGAGGCAAGTGCACAAATCTATTGCTTATCCTCTTTTGGCAAACGAGTTGTGGTCTCTCCTTGAGTTGGCACGACAACCGAGCGTAGTCTTCGTTAGGACCTTTTGTGCTCATTTTCATAGTCGTGCGAACCCCGTTTTTCTCCACGTGTGTGTTTTCCGTGTTTTTGTAGATCATATCCTTTTGCTTTTGATCTTTGGTTCTTTACCACGTAGGACAACAACCTTTTGCTTGGATCGTTTTGTTTGGTTTCCACAATCCTAACCTTCCACCAAAAGCTTTTGAGAGTGTAGCATCTTGTGTGTGAGTTTCTTGCCCATTTCACTTTGCACGCTTTTCGATCATTGTGTGGCAATTGGTTTGATATAATCTCCAAGGTGAGGTAAAAGGCTAACTCTCCGCACCCTTTCTATCCCTATACAACCCTTGATGGCTTTGCATCATGGACAGGCATGGAGAGCCATCCCAACCACCACAACCTCCGGAGGATGACCACACAATTCATGACAAGATGGGACCATTGGAAGGTCCGAGGAGAATTCAACTACCGTTGTGAAGCTCTTGAGCGGCGCCAAGATGAACAATTTAGCGAGGCCCGTGTGGAATTCAAGAACATCGACAACCGCTTCGAAGAAGTCCTTGGCCAAATGCATGCCATGCAACACAACCTCGGTCATCAAAATGAAGCTCTTGGTCGTGCAATCGCCTCAACGGATGAGAAGCTACAATGCCTCGTTGATGGACTCGCAAGGCCCACGCTCGCGCGAATCAAGCTCATCTCGGCACTCCTCAAGTGAATCAAGTGCACCCTGCCGTCACGCTTCAAGGCATCGGGATGGACCCGTTCTTCAATCCATGAGCTCTTCGCAAGCGGTACCATCTCCACGTCACGCCGCAACGTCAAGCTATGATGGTGACCTCTCCGCAAGACCTCCAAGGCGCGAAGCGAACCGGCCACAACCAAGGGAACTTGTGATTCAACAAGAGCAACCTCGCATGGACCCACCAAGGCCATCGACGTCGACATGCCCCTTCAACAACAACTGAAGCATCCGAGAGGACGAACAAGATCACCGTCGGCGTGAAGCACTCGAAGATCCTCCAAGGCGTCATCATCGACATGATCGTCCACGTCGGCAACATGATGGTCATGACGAGCCTCCTCTACACCAAGAAGAAGAAGAGCAGCTTTGCGCATGCGGCTCGACGTCGTCCTCGCCATAGGGCGCAAGACAATGCTCCTCGGCATCAACCACGACAAGAACAAGAGCAAGCTCCCCAAGCTCGTCGTGAGGACCATCACCCTCCTCCTCGTCCTCAACCGCGACAACAAAACGAGCAAGCTCCTCAAGCTCGTCGTCAACAACAAGTTCCACCACCAAACGGCACCTCAACAACCGCAAGAGCAACGCAACAATCACCAAGCAAGACATGAGAGCTCGGATGATGATGAGACCGCCCAAATCATGGCAATCGCCGCAACCGGAACCGCAATGGAGAAGAAACTTTCGGCAAGCTCAAGTTCACCATGCCAAAGTTCACCGGTTCCAATGAGCCCGAGGAATATCTCTCTTGGGAACTGATGTGGACATCCCTACTATTGATACAACCGTTGTACCTACAGCAACACACATACAAGGACCCATCACAAGATCTCGTGCCAAACAACTGAACTATCAGGTACTTTCGTTTCTTGGAACTATTCCTTACATACATGAGAATATGATGCTGCCTAAATCAGATATATTTTCTTACTCTTAGGAATGATGGACCAAGCATGGATGAGAGGGACAAGCATTGGAGCATGGCCATGCATGGAGATGGCAGCAAGCATGTGATGATCCAAGAGAAGGCCACGGATGAAGATTTCAGAACTTTGAGGCCACCATAATGAAGAAAGAAGGCTTGGACGAAATATTCAAGATCAATACTTTACGAATTCGTCCATAGCATAATATGGTGCTGCGACACCTTTATTTTGGGCCAGGCCCATGTAATTTTCGCAGGATTTTAATTAGCCACTTTTTAGAGTCCGTATTTGAGGGGAAAAGGACTTTTAGGGTTGGATTCGGCCACCACTTCCATGGCTGGCCGAAACCCACCTTTTCGCCCTTAAATACGCCCCATAGCCGAACCTCTAGACTCGGATTTTTTTTTAGACATTAAGTTAGCCATAGTCGCAACTTCGCCAAGGCTCGGCGTCGCAGAGGCCAGGCTCTTGTACTTCGCACCTATTCAGGATCCCACCTCTTCAATAAAGCTTTCCTCTTAATCTGCAATATCTTGATTGCAATATTGGTTCTTACTTGTTCTCGATTTCAGGTAGGAATTAAGACCCTCGCTGGTCAGGTGATCGTGTTCACGCAGGATCGGTAACCTCCAGGAGATTGGCCTAGCGATTGCATTGGCGCTCGTGCTCTCACGTGTAGTCGGATCGTCAAGCCCGAACTCCACCAAATCGATTATGGCCATCTCATCGAAAGATCGGACACCTTTGCCCTATCAAGTGGTATCAGATTTCAGGTTGCTCGGTGAGATTTTACTGTTTTCGTAGATTAGATCTGTTTTTACCTATAACCCACGAAAAAGCAAAAACAAAACATAGTTATAGTTTAGATCCATCCCATAACCAATCTACGCCTCGCATTATCTTTTCAGTTTTTGCATTATTGAATTTGTGTCTACATCGTCGCGTCGAGTTGCTGGTCTTCGTGTCTCGTCCCTTAGAGTTTCGAGTTCTGATCATAATAGTCACCGCCACACTCGCCTATCACCGCCACCATATTCCGCCACAATATTCCGCCGCCATATACCCTGCCACCATAAACCCTAATACTCCACCACCGCCTTCTGATGTGGACATCCCTACTATTGATACAACCGTTGTACCTACAGCAACACATACAAGGACCCATCACAAGATCTCGTGCCAAACAACTTAACTATCAGGTACTTTCGTTTCTTGGAACTATTCCTTACATACATGAGAATATGATGCTGCCTAAATAAGATATATTTCTTACGTGGACCAAGCATGGATGAGAGGGACAAGCATTGGAGCATGGCCATGCATGGAGATGGCAGCAAGCATGTGATGATCCAAGAGAAGGCCACGGATGAAGATTTCAGAACTTTGAGGCCACCATAATGAAGAAAGAAGGCTTGGACGAAATATTCAAGATCAATACTTTACGAATTCGTCCATAGCATAATATGGTGCTGCGACACCTTTATTTTGGGCCAGGCCCATGTAATTTTCGCAGGATTTTAATTAGCCACTTTTTAGAGTCCGTATTTGAGGGGAAAAAGACTTTTAGGGTTGGATTTCGGCCCACCACTTCCATGGCTGGCCGAACCCCACCTTTTCGCCCTTAAATACGCCCCATAGCCGAACCTCTAGACTCGGATTTTGTTTAGACATTAAGTGAGCCATATTCGCAACTTCGCCAAGGCTCGAGCGTCGTAGAGGCCTCTTGTACTTCGCACCTATTCAGGATCCCCCTCTTCAATAAAGCTTTCCTCTTAATCCGCAATATCTTGATTGCAATATTGGTTCTTGTTCTCGATTTCAGGTAGGAATTAAGCCCCTCGCTGGTCAGGCTGATCGTGTTCCCGCAGGATCGGTAAACCTCCAGGAGATTGGCCTAGCGATTGCATTGGCGCTCGTGCTGCACGTGTCGTCGGATCGTCAAGCCCGAACTCCACCAAATCGACTATCATCATCTCATCGAAAGATCGGACACCTTGCCCTATCAAGTGGTATCAGATTTCAGGTTGTCGGTGAGATTTTACTGTTTTCGTAGATTAGATTTGTTTTTACCTATAACCCACGAAAAAGCCAAAAACCACAGTTATAGTTTAGATCCATCCCATAACCAATCTACGCCTCGCATTATCTTTTCAGTTTTTGCATTGTTGAATTTGTGTCTACATCATCGCGTCGAGTTGCTGGTCTTAGTGTCTCGTCCCTTAGAGTTTCGAGTTCTAATCATCTAGTCACCGCCACACTCGCCGATCACCGCCACCATATTCCGCCACATATTCCGCCTCCATATACCCAGCCACCATAAACCCTAATACTCGCCACCGCCTTCCTACCGCGACACAGATCGATCAGTTTTCCTGCCGCGGTACGGTCCGAGTAGAGTTAATGTTTTAGTATTTCTTTGACTTTCCTTCTTTGTGTTTCGTGTTCAGCTAAAGTCCGTTTGTCGCGCTAAGAGTCCGGTCGTAAGTCCAGAAGGAGAGCAAAAAAAAAAATTCTGGCTATCCTAGTTTTCGGCTTTGGGGATCACTTTTCTCCATCGGCCGTTATAGCGATATTTTTTTGGCGCCTGCGCGCTTTCCGGAGCAAAAAAATTTTTTTTGGGGCTAACCTCTTTTTAGACCCCGTAGATCAGTTCTAGACACTCGCCATCATAGTGATTTCTGCATCTCGGTTCGCTTTTCAGGGTGCCATATCATCATACAGTGCTTGTGTGTGTCGCGTCGTGACATCGTTGGTGATCTAGGCTGCGTCTCTAGTACGGTCTAGTCTAGGACCAGCACAGTACCGTCGTTGAGCATTCTTTCAACTTTTGCATTGCTGTTTTGATAATTGCTAACCCCCTTGCTAAGCCTTCCCAGAGCTCCACAGATATTCCCACGTGCGGTGTCTCGACTCCTGGTAATCGCTTGGTTCAATCTCTGGACCCACTGATCCTCGCAGTTGCACATCGCTTTTCCTGCTGTTTGGTAAGAACTTGTAAGAGCTTCTTATATTGCTTGACGGATTACGCGTGACTTCCACCATATTCTGTAGTATATACCTGTGCTTCTTAAGGACTAACCATGACAGATACTTCGCGGAACCCTGCCACCATGACGAACGAAGAAACTACATGCCCACTTCTCCGCGCTCTGGTCCGTCGCGCTGAAGAACGTGGGCTTACGCCTAGGGGAGTTTGACCACCAAGCTCACCAACGATGGGACAAGATCGATGGACTCGAGAAATCCTTCAAC
>CAJUWN010001221.1:0-47365 GCA_910589765.1 Avena atlantica | reverse complement strand
TGTGAGTGTGGTGAGAGGTTGGTATAGGTGCTTGCATGTGTCCCCCTCGCATGCATGCGCTCTAACCTAGAAGCGAAGGTTCCGGACCCGTATAAGGGGGAATCTCTCCGTTTAGGTGAAACCGTGTAGGATAGTGCCCAACTTGTGAACCAACATGGTTTTACATCCCCATATGACCTAAACAACAAAAAACAAGAGATCTACGCCGGGCTACCCCTGTCAGAGGAACGTCTAGGGGGGTAGACGATCCGAGTGTGCACAGATCGGGTTTCGCCGGAGGAAGACCACGAGAACATCGGAATCAGATGAAAACTTGCATGTGTCCCTAGAGTATGTGTGTGAGTGTGGTGAGAGGTTGGTATAGGTTCTTGCATGTGTCCCCCTCGCATGCATGCGCTCTAAACCTAGAAGCGAAGGTTTCGGACCCTTATAAGGGGGAATCTCCCGTTTAGGTGAAACCGGGTAGGATCGTGCCCCAACTGTGAACCAACATGTTTTACATCACCCTATGACCTAAACAAACATAAAGCAAGAGAGAGCTACGCCGGGCTACCCCTGTCAGAGGAACGTCTAGGGGGGTAGACGATCGAGTGTGCACAGATCAGGATTATTCGCAGGAGGAGACCACGAGAACATCGGAATCAGATGAAAACTTGCATGTCTCCCTAGCATATGTGTGTGAGTGTGGTGAGAGGTTGGTATAGGTGCTTTCATGTGTCCCCCTCGCATGCATGCGCTCTAACTAGAAGCGAGAGGTTCCGGACCCGTATAAGGGGGAATCTCCCCGTTTAGGTGAAAGTGAAACCGGGTAGGATAGTGCCCCAACTTGTGAACAACATGGTTTTACATCCCCATATTACCTAAACAAACACAAAACAAGAGAGGGCTACGCCGGGCGACCCCTGTCGGAGGAACGTCTAGGGGGGTAGACGATCCGAGTGTGCACAGATCAGGGTTTCGTAGGAGGAACCCACGAGAACATCGGAATCAGATGAAAACTTGCATGTCTCCTAGCATATGTGTGTGAGTGTGGTGAGAGGTTGGTATAGGTGCTTGCATGTGTCCCCCCTCGCATGCATGCGCTCTAACCTAGAAGCGAATGTTCCGGACCCGTATAAGGGGAATCTCCCTGTTTAGGTGAAACCGGGTAGGATAGTGCCCCAACTTGTGAACCAACATGGTTTTACATCCCCATATACCTAAACAAACACAAAACAAGAGAGAGCTACGCCGGGCTACCCCTGTCAGAGGAACGTCTAGGGGTTAGTCGATCTGAGTGCGCACAGATCAGGTTTCGCCGGAGGAAGACCACGAGAACATCGGAATCAGATGAAAACTTGCATGTGTCCCTAGCATATGTGTGTGAGTGTGGTGAGAGGTTGGTATAGGTGCTTGCATGTGTCCCCCCTCGCATGCATGCGCTCTAACCTAGAAGCGAAGGTTCCGGACCCGTATATAAGGGGAATCTCCCCGTTTAGGTGAAACCGGGTTGTAGGATAGTGCCCAACTTGTGAACCAACATGGTTTTACATCCCCTATGACCTAAAAAAACAGAAAAACAAGAGAGAGCTACGCCGGGCTACCCCTGTCAGAGGAACGTCTAGGGGGGAGACGATCCGAATGTGCACAGATGAGGGTTTAACCGGAGGAAGACCACGAGGAACATCGGAATCAGATGAAAACTTGCATGTGTCCCTAGCATATGTGTGTGAGTGTGGTGAGATGTGGTATAGGTGCTTGCATGTGTCCCCTCGCATGCATGCGCTCTAACCTAGAATTGAAGGTTCGGACCCGTATAAGGGGGAATCTCCCCGTTTAGGTGAAACGGGTAGGATAGTGCCCCAACTTGTGAACCAACATGGTATTGCATCCCCTATGACCTAAAAAAAACCCCAAAAAAGAGAGAGCTACGCCGGGGCTACCCCTGTCAGGGAGGACCGTCTAGGGGGGGTAGACGATCCGATGTGTGCACAGATCAGGGTTTCGCCGGAGGAAGACCACGAGACATCGGAATCATATTAAAACTTGCATGTGTCCCTAGCATATGTGTGTGAGTGTGGTGAGAGGTTGGTATAGGTACTTGCATGTGTCCCCCTCGCATGCATGCGCTCTAACCTAGAAGCGAAGGTTCCGGACCCGTATAAGGAGGAATCTCCCCGTTTAGGTGAAACCGGGTAGGATAGTGCCCCAACTTGTGACCCAACATAGTTTTACATCACCCTATGACCTAAACAAACACACAAAACAAGAGAGAGATACGCCGGGCTACCCCTGTCAGAGGAACGCTGGGGGGTAGACGATCCGAGTGTGCACAGATCAGGGTTTCGCCGGAGGAAGGCCACGAGAACATCGGAATCAGATGAAAACTTGCATGTCTCCCTAGCATATGTGTGTGTGAGTGTGGTGAGAGGTTGGTATAGGTGCTTGCATGTGTCCCCCTCGCAGGCATGCGCTCTAACTAGAAGCGAAGGTTCCGGACCCGTATAAGGGGGAATCTCCCCGTTTAGATGAAACCGGGTAGGATAGTGCCCCAACTTGTGAACCAACATGGTTTTACTCCCCATATGACCTAAACCAAACAGAAAACAAGAGAGAGCTACGCCCGGCTACCCTGTCAGAGGAACGTCTAGGGGGGTTAGACGATCCGAATGTGCACAGATGAGGGTTTAACCGGAGGAAGACCACGAGAACATCGGAATCAGATGAAAACTTGCATGTCTCCCTACCATATGTGTGTGTGTGTGGTGAGAGGTTGGGATAGGTGCTTGCATGTGTCCCCCTCGCATGCATGCGCTCTAACCTAGAAGCGAAGGTTCCAGACCCATATAAGGGGGAATCTCCCCGTTTAGGTGAAACGGGTAGGATAGTGCCCCAACTTGTGAACCAACATGGTTTTACATCACCCTATGACCTAAACAAACATAAAACAACGAGAGAGCTCCGCCGGGCTACCCTGTCAGAGCAACGTCTAGGGGGTAGCGATCCGAGTGTGGACAGATCAGGGATTCGCAGGAGGAAGACCACGAGAACATCGGAATCAGATGAAAACTTGCATGTCTCCCTAGCATATGTGTGTGTGTGGTGAGAGGTTGGTATAGGTGCTTTCATGTGTCCCCCTCGCATGCATGCGCTCTAACCTAGAAGCGAAGGTTCCGGACCCGTATTAGGGGGAATCTCCCGTTTAGGTGAAACCGGGTAGGATAGGTAGTGCCCCAACTTGTGAACCAACATGGTTTTACATCCCCATATTACCTAAACAAACACAAAACAAGAGAGAGCTACGCCGGGCTACCCCTGTCAGAGGAACGTCTAGGGGGGTAGACGATCCGAGTGTGCACAGATCAGGGTTTCGTAGGAGGAAGACCACGAGAACATCGGAATCAGAAAAAACTTGCATGTCTCCCTAGAATATGTGTGTGAGTGTGGTGAGAGGTTGGTATAGGTGCTTGCATGTGTCCCCCCTCGCATGCATGCGCTCTAACCTAGAAGCAAATGTTCCGGACCCGTATAAGGGGAATCTCCCTGTTTAGGTGAAACCGGGTAGGGTGGATAGTGCCCCAACTTGTGAACCAACATGGTTTTACATCCCCATATTACCTAAACAAACACAAAACAAGAGAGAGCTACGCCGGGCTACCCCTGTCAGAGGAACGTCTAGGGGGTAGTCGATCTGAGTGTGCACAGATCGGGTTTCGCCGGAGGAAGACCACGAGAACATCGGAATCAGATGAAAAACTTGCATGTGTCCTAGCATATGTGTGTGAGTGTGGGGATGAGAGGTTGGTATAGGTGCTTGCATGTGTCCCCTCGCATGCATGCGCTCTAACCTAGAATTGAAGGTTCCGGACCCGTATAAGGGGGAATCCCCCGTTTAGGTGAAAACCGGGTAGGATAGTGCCCCAACTTGTGAACCAACATGGTATTGCATCACCCTATGACCTAAAAAAACCCCAAAAAAGAGAGAGCTACGCCGGGCTACCCCTGTCAGAGGAACGTCTAGGGGGTAGATGATCCGAGTGTGCACAGATCAGGGTTTCGCCGGAGGAAGACACGAGAACATCGGATCAGATTTAAAACTTGCATGTCTCCTTAATATGTGGTGAGGTGGTGAGAGGTTGGTATAGGTGCTTGCATGTGTCCCCCTCGCATGCATGCGCTCTAACCTAGAAGCGAATGTTCCGGACCCGTATAAGGGGGAATCTCCCTGTTTAGGTGAAACCGGGTTAGGATAGTGCCCCAACTTGTGAACCAACATAGTTTTACATCACCCTATGACCTAAACAAACACAAAACAAGAGAGAGATACGCCGGGCTACCCCTGTCAGAGGAACGTCTGGGGGGGTAAACGATCCGCCGTGTGCACAGATCAGGTTTCGCCGGAGGAAGACCACGAGAACATCGGAATCAGATGAAAACTTGCATGTCTCCCTAGCATATGTGTGTGAGTGTGGTGAGAGGTTGGTATAGGTGCTTGCATGTGTCCCCTCGCATGCATGTGCTCTAACCTAGAAGCGAAGGTTCCGGACCCGTATAAGGGGGAATCTCCCCGTTTAGGTGAAACCGGGTAGGATAGTGCCCCAACTTGTGAACCAACATGGTTTACATCCCCATATGACCTAAACAAACAGAAAACAAGAGAGAGCTACGCCGGGCTACCCCTGTCAGAGGAACGTCTAGGGGGTAGACGATCCGAGTGTGCATAGATCAGGGTTTCGCCTTTGGAAGACCACGAGAACATCGGAATCAGATGAACACTTGCATGTGTCCCTAGCATATGTGTGAGTGTGGTGAGAGGTTGGTATAGGTGGTTGCATGTGTCCCCCCTCGCATGCATGCGCTCTAACCTAGAAGCGAAGGTTCCGGACCCGTATAAGGGGGAATCTCCCCGTTTAAGTGAAACCGGGTAGGATAGTGCCCCAACTTGTGAACCAACATGGTTTTACATCCCCATATTACCTAAACACACACAAAACAAGAGAGAGCTCCGCCGGGATACCCCTGTCAGAGGAACGTCTAGGGGGGTAGTCGATCCGAGTGTGCACAGATCAGGGTTTCACCGGAGGAAGACCACGAGAACATCGGAATCAGATGAAAACTTGCATGTGTCCCTAGCATATGTGTGTGTGTGGTGAGAGGTTGGTATAGGTGCTTGCATGTGTCCCCCTCGCATGCATGCGCTCTAACCTAGAAGCGAAGGTTCCGAACCCTTATAAGGGGGAATCTCCCCGTTTAGGTGAAACCGGGTAGGATAGTGCCCCAACTTGTGAACCAACATGGTTTTACATCACCCTATGACCTAAAAAAACACAAAACAAGAGAGAGCTATGTCGGGCTACCCCTGTCAGAGGAACGTCTAGGGGGGTAGACGTTCCGAGTGTGCACAGATCAGGGTTTCGCCGGAGGAAGACCACGAGAACATCGGAATCAGATGAAAACATGCATGTGTCCCTAGCATATGTGTGTGAGTGTGGTGATAGGTTGGTATAGGTGCTTGCATGTGTCCCCCTCCCATGCATGCGCTCTAACCTAGAAGCGAAGGTTCCGGACCCGTATAAGGGGGAATCTCCCCGTTTAGGTGAAACCGTGTAGGATAGTGCCCCAACTTGTGAACCAACATGGTTTTACATCACCCTATGACCTAAACAAACACAAAACAAGAGAGAGCTACGTCGGGCTACCCCTGTCAGAGGAAAGTCTAGGGGGTAGACGATCCGAGTGTGCACAGATGAGGGTTTCGCCAGAGGAAGACCACGAGAACATCGGAATCGGATGAAAACTTGCATGTGTCCCTAGCATATGTGTGTGAGTGTGGTGAGAGGTTGGTATAGGTGCTTGCATGTGTCCCCCCTCGCATGCATGCGCTCTAACCTAGAAGCGAAGGTTCCGGACCCGTATAAGGGGGAATCTCCCCGTTTAGGTGAAACCAGGTAGGTTAGTGCCCCAACTTGTGAACCAACATGGTTTTACATCACCCTATGACCTAAACAAACAGAAAAAAGAGTGTGAGCTACGCCGGGCTACCCCTGTCAGAGGAACGTCTAGGGGGGGTAGACGATCCGAATGTGCACATATGACGGTTTAACCGGAGGAGGACCACGAGAACATCGGAATCAGATGAAAACTTGCATGTGTCCCTAGCATATGTGTGTGAGTGTGGCTAGAGGTTGGTATAGGTGGTTGCATGTGTCCCCCCTCGCATGCATGCGCTCTAACCTAGAAGCGAAGGTTCCGGACACGTATAAGGGGGAATCTCCCGTTTAGGTGAAACAGGGTAGGATAGTGCCCCAACTTGTGAACCAACATGGTTTTTACATCCCCATATTACCTAAACATACAAAAACAAGAGAGAGCTACGCCGGGATACCCCTGTCAGAGGAACGTCTAGGGGGGTAGTCGATCCGAGTGTGCATAGATCAGGGTTTCACCGGAGGAAGACCACGAGAACATCGGAATCAGATGAAAACTTGCATGTGTCCCTAGCATATGTGTGTGGTGAGAGGTTGGTATAGGTGCTTGCATGTGTCCCCCTCGCATGCATGCGCCCTAACCTAGAAGCGAAGGTTCCGAACCCTTATAAGGGGGAATCTCCCCGTTTAGGTGAAACCGGGTAGGATAGTGCCCCAACTTGTGAACCAACATGGTTTTACATCACCCTATGACCTAAACAAACACAAACAAGAGAGAGATACGCCGGGCTACCCCTGTCAGAGGAACGTCTAGGGGGTAGACGATCCGAGTGTGCACAGATCAGGGTTTCGCCGGAGGAAGACCACGAGAACATCGGAATCAGATGAAAACTTGCATGTGTCCCTAGCATATGTGTGTGAGTGTGGTGAGAGGTTGGTATAGGTGCTTGCATGTGTCCCCCTCGCATGCATGCGCTCTAACCTAGAAGCGAAGGTTCCGGACCCGTATAAGGGGGAATCTCCCTGTTTAGGTGAAACCGGGTAGGATAGTTCCCCAACTTGTGAACCAACATGGTTTTACATCCCCATATTACCTAAACAAACACAAAACAAGAGAGAGCTACGCCGGGCTACCCCTGTCAGAGGAACGTCTAGGGGGTAGTCGATCCGAGTGTGCAGAGATCAGGGTTTCGCCAGAGGAAGACCACGAGAACATCGGAATCAGATGAAAACTTGCATGTGTCCCTAGCATATGTGTGTGAGTGTGGTGAGAGGTTGGTATAGGTGCTTGCATGTGTCCCCCCTCGCATGCATGCGCTCTAACCTAGAAGCGAAGGTTCCGGACCCGTATAAGGGGGAATCTCCCCGTTTAGGTGAAACCGGGTAGGATAGTGCCCCAACTTGTGAACCAACATGGTTTTACATCACCCTTTGACCTAAACAAACAGAAAACAAGAGAGAGCTACGCCGGGCTACCCCTGTCAGAGGAACGTCTAGGGGGCTAGACGATACGAATGTGCATAGATCAGGGTTTAACCGGAGGAAGACCACGAGAACATCGGAATCAGATGAAAACTTGCATGTGTCCCTAGCATATGTGTGTGAGTGTGGTGAGAGGTTGGTATAGGTGCTTGCATGTGTCCCCCCTCGCATGCATGCGCTATAACCTAGAAGCGAAGGTTCCGGACCCGTATAAGGGGGAATCTCCCCGTTTAGGTGAAACCGGGTAGGATAGTGCCCCAACTTGTGAACCAACATGGTTTTACATCCCCATATTACCTAAACAAACACAAAACAAGAGAGAGCTACGCCGGGCTACCCCTGTCAGAGGAACGTCTAGGGGGGTAGTCGATCCGAGTGTGCACAGATCAGGGTTTCGCCGGAGGAAGACCACGAGAAAATCGGAATCAGATGAAAACTTGCATGTGTCCCTAGCATATGTGTGTGAGTGTGGTGAGAGGTTGGTATAGGTGCTTGCATGTGTCCCCTCGCATGCATGCGCTCTAACTTAGAAGCGAAGGTTACGGACCCGTATAAGGGGGAATCTCCCCGTTTAGGTGAAACCGGGTAGGATAGTGCCCCAACTTGTGAACCAACATGGTTTTACATCACCCTATGACCTAAAAAAACACAAAACAAGAGAGAGCTATGTCGGGCTACCCCTGTCAGAGGAACGTCTAGGGGGTTTCGCCGGAGGAAGACCACGAGAACATCGGAATCCGATTAAAACTTGCATGTGTCCCTAGCATATGTGTGTGAGTGTGGTGAGAGGTTGGTATAGGTGCTTGCATGTGTCCCCCTCGCATGCATGCGCTCTAACCTAGAAGCGAAGATTCCGGACCCGTATAAGGGGGAATCTCCCCATTTAGGTGAAACCGGGTAGGATAGTGCCCCAACTTGTGAACCAACATAGTTTTACATCACCCTATGACCTAAACAAACACAAAACAAGAGAGAGATACACCGGGCTACCCCTGTCAGAGGAACGTCTGGGGGGTAGACGATCCGAGTGTGCACAGATCAGGGTTTCGCCGGAGGAAGACCACGAGAACATCGGAATCAGATGAAAACTTGCATGTCTCCCTAGCATATGTGTGTGAGTGTGGTGAGAGGTTGGTATAGGTGCTTGCATGTGTCCCCCTCGCATGCATGCGCTCTAACCTAGAAGCGAAGGTTCCGGACCCGTATAAGGGGGAATCTCTCCGTTTAGGTGAAACCGGGTAGGATAGTGCCCCAACTTGTGAACCAACATGGTTTTACATCCCCATATGACCTAAACAAACACAAAACAAGAGATCTACGCCGGGCTACCCCTGTCAGAGGAACGTCTAGGGGGGTAGACGATCCGAGTGTGCACAGATCAGGGTTTCGCCGGAGGAAGACCACGAGAACATCGGAATCAGATGAAAACTTGCATGTGTCCCTAGAGTATGTGTGTGAGTGTGGTGAGAGGTTGGTATAGGTTCTTGCATGTGTCCCCCTCGCATGCATGCGCTCTAACCTAGAAGCGAAGGTTTCGGACCCTTATAAGGGGGAATCTCCCCGTTTAGGTGAAACCGGGTAGGATAGTGCCCCAACTTGTGAACCAACATGGTTTTACATCACCCTATGACCTAAACAAACATAAAGCAAGAGAGAGCTACGCCGGGCTACCCCTGTCAGAGGAACGTCTAGGGGGGTAGACGATCCGAGTGTGCACAGATCAGGGATTCGCAGGAGGAAGACCACGAGAACATCGGAATCAGATGAAAACTTGCATGTCTCCCTAGCATATGTGTGTGAGTGTGGTGAGAGGTTGGTATAGGTGCTTTCATGTGTCCCCCTCGCATGCATGCGCTCTAACCTAGAAGCGAAGGTTCCGGACCCGTATAAGGGGGAATCTCCCCGTTTAGGTGAAACCGGGTAGGATAGTGCCCCAACTTGTGAACCAACATGGTTTTACATCCCCATATTACCTAAACAAACACAAAACAAGAGAGAGCTACGCCGGGCTACCCCTGTCGGAGGAACGTCTAGGGGGGTAGACGATCCGAGTGTGCACAGATCAGGGTTTCGTAGGAGGAACCCACGAGAACATCGGAATCAGATGAAAACTTGCATGTCTCCCTAGCATATGTGTGTGAGTGTGGTGAGAGGTTGGTATAGGTGCTTGCATGTGTCCCCCCTCGCATGCATGCGCTCTAACCTAGAAGCGAATGTTCCGGACCCGTATAAGGGGGAATCTCCCTGTTTAGGTGAAACCGGGTAGGATAGTGCCCCAACTTGTGAACCAACATGGTTTTACATCCCCATATTACCTAAACAAACACAAAACAAGAGAGAGCTACGCCGGGCTACCCCTGTCAGAGGAACGTCTAGGGGGTAGTCGATCTGAGTGCGCACAGATCAGGGTTTCGCCGGAGGAAGACCACGAGAACATCGGAATCAGATGAAAACTTGCATGTGTCCCTAGCATATGTGTGTGAGTGTGGTGAGAGGTTGGTATAGGTGCTTGCATGTGTCCCCCCTCGCATGCATGCGCTCTAACCTAGAAGCGAAGGTTCCGGACCCGTATAAGGGGGAATCTCCCCGTTTAGGTGAAACCGGGTAGGATAGTGCCCCAACTTGTGAACCAACATGGTTTTACATCACCCTATGACCTAAAAAAACAGAAAACAAGAGAGAGCTACGCCGGGCTACCCCTGTCAGAGGAACGTCTAGGGGGGTAGACGATCCGAATGTGCACAGATGAGGGTTTAACCGGAGGAAGACCACGAGAACATCGGAATCAGATGAAAACTTGCATGTGTCCCTAGCATATGTGTGTGAGTGTGGTGAGATGTTGGTATAGGTGCTTGCATGTGTCCCCCTCGCATGCATGCGCTCTAACCTAGAATTGAAGGTTCCGGACCCGTATAAGGGGGAATCTCCCCGTTTAGGTGAAACCGGGTAGGATAGTGCCCCAACTTGTGAACCAACATGGTATTGCATCACCCTATGACCTAAAAAAAACCCAAAAAAGAGAGAGCTACGCCGGGCTACCCCTGTCAGAGGAACGTCTAGGGGGGTAGACGATCCGAGTGTGCACAGATCAGGGTTTCGCCGGAGGAAGACCACGAGAACATCGGAATCATATTAAAACTTGCATGTGTCCCTAGCATATGTGTGTGAGTGTGGTGAGAGGTTGGTATAGGTGCTTGCATGTGTCCCCCTCGCATGCATGCGCTCTAACCTAGAAGCGAAGGTTCCGGACCCGTATAAGGAGGAATCTCCCCGTTTAGGTGAAACCGGGTAGGATAGTGCCCCAACTTGTGAACCAACATAGTTTTACATCACCCTATGACCTAAACAAACACAAAACAAGAGAGAGATACGCCGGGCTACCCCTGTCAGAGGAACGCTGGGGGGGTAGACGATCCGAGTGTGCACAGATCAGGGTTTCGCCGGAGGAAGACCACGAGAACATCGGAATCAGATGAAAACTTGCATGTCTCCCTAGCATATGTGTGTGAGTGTGGTGAGAGGTTGGTATAGGTGCTTGCATGTGTCCCCCTCGCAGGCATGCGCTCTAACCTAGAAGCGAAGGTTCCGGACCCGTATAAGGGGGAATCTCCCCGTTTAGATGAAACCGGGTAGGATAGTGCCCCAACTTGTGAACCAACATGGTTTTACATCCCCATATGACCTAAACAAACAGAAACCAAGAGAGAGCTACGCCCGGCTACCCCTGTCAGAGGAACGTCTAGGGGGTTAGACGATCCGAATGTGCACAGATGAGGGTTTAACCGGAGGAAGACCACGAGAACATCGGAATCAGATGAAAACTTGCATGTCTCCCTAGCATATGTGTGTGAGTGTGGTGAGAGGTTGGGATAGGTGCTTGCATGTGTCCCCCTCGCATGCATGCGCTCTAACCTAGAAGCGAAGGTTCCAGACCCATATAAGGGGGAATCTCCCCGTTTAGGTGAAACCGGGTAGGATAGTGCCCCAACTTGTGAACCAACATGGTTTTACATCACCCTATGACCTAAACAAACATAAAACAAGAGAGAGCTACGCCGGGCTACCCCTGTCAGAGCAACGTCTAGGGGGGTAGACGATCCGAGTGTGGACAGATCAGGGATTCGCAGGAGGAAGACCACGAGAACATCGGAATCAGATGAAAACTTGCATGTCTCCCTAGCATATGTGTGTGTGTGGTGAGAGGTTGGTATAGGTGCTTTCATGTGTCCCCCCTCGCATGCATGCGCTCTAACCTAGAAGCGAAGGTTCCGGACCCGTATTAGGGGGAATCTCCCCGTTTAGGTGAAACCGGGTAGGATAGTGCCCCAACTTGTGAACCAACATGGTTTTACATCCCCATATTACCTAAACAAACACAAAACAAGAGAGAGCTACGCCGGGCTACCCCTGTCAGAGGAACGTCTAGGGGGGTAGACGATCCGAGTGTGCACAGATCAGGGTTTCGTAGGAGGAAGACCACGAGAACATCGGAATCAGATGAAAACTTGCATGTCTCCCTAGAATATGTGTGTGAGTGTGGTGAGAGGTTGGTATAGGTGCTTGCATGTGTCCCCCCTCGCATGCATGCGCTCTAACCTAGAAGCAAATGTTCCGGACCCGTATAAGGGGGAATCTCCCTGTTTAGGTGAAACCGGGTAGGATAGTGCCCCAACTTGTGAACCAACATGGTTTTACATCCCCATATTACCTAAACAAACACAAAACAAGAGAGAGCTACGCCGGGCTACCCCTGTCAGAGGAACGTCTAGGGGGTAGTCGATCTGAGTGTGCACAGATCAGGGTTTCGCCGGAGGAAGACCACGAGAACATCGGAATCAGATGAAAACTTGCATGTGTCCCTAGCATATGTGTGTGAGTGTGGGGATGAGAGGTTGGTATAGGTGCTTGCATGTGTCCCCCTCGCATGCATGCGCTCTAACCTAGAATTGAAGGTTCCGGACCCGTATAAGGGGGAATCTCCCCGTTTAGGTGAAACCGGGTAGGATAGTGCCCCAACTTGTGAACCAACATGGTATTGCATCACCCTATGACCTAAAAAAACCCAAAAAAGAGAGAGCTACGCCGGGCTACCCCTGTCAGAGGAACGTCTAGGGGGGTAGATGATCCGAGTGTGCACAGATCAGGGTTTCGCCGGAGGAAGACCACGAGAACATCGGAATCAGATTAAAACTTGCATGTCTCCCTAGAATATGTGTGTGAGTGTGGTGAGAGGTTGGTATAGGTGCTTGCATGTGTCCCCCCTCGCATGCATGCGCTCTAACCTAGAAGCGAATGTTCCGGACCCGTATAAGGGGGAATCTCCCTGTTTAGGTGAAACCGGGTAGGATAGTGCCCCAACTTGTGAACCAACATAGTTTTACATCACCCTATGACCTAAACAAACACAAAACAAGAGAGAGATACGCCGGGCTACCCCTGTCAGAGGAACGTCTGGGGGGTAAACGATCCGAGTGTGCACAGATCAGGGTTTCGCCGGAGGAAGACCACGAGAACATCGGAATCAGATGAAAACTTGCATGTCTCCCTAGCATATGTGTGTGAGTGTGGTGAGAGGTTGGTATAGGTGCTTGCATGTGTCCCCCTCGCATGCATGCGCTCTAACCTAGAAGCGAAGGTTCCGGACCCGTATAAGGGGGAATCTCCCCGTTTAGGTGAAACCGGGTAGGATAGTGCCCCAACTTGTGAACCAACATGGTTTTACATCCCCATATGACCTAAACAAACAGAAAACAAGAGAGAGCTACGCGGGGCTACCCCTGTCAGAGGAACGTCTAGGGGGTAGACGATCCGAGTGTGCATAGATCAGGGTTTCGCCTTTGGAAGACCACGAGAACATCGGAATCAGATGAACACTTGCATGTGTCCCTAGCATATGTGTGTGAGTGTGGTGAGAGGTTGGTATAGGTGGTTGCATGTGTCCCCCCTCGCATGCATGCGCTCTAACCTAGAAGCGAAGGTTCCGGACCCGTATAAGGGGGAATCTCCCCGTTTAGGTGAAACCGGGTAGGATAGTGCCCCAACTTGTGAACCAACATGGTTTTACATCCCCATATTACCTAAACACACACAAAACAAGAGAGAGCTACGCCGGGATACCCCTGTCAGAGGAACGTCTAGGGGGTAGTCGATCCGAGTGTGCACAGATCAGGGTTTCACCGGAGGAAGACCACGAGAACATCGGAATCAGATGAAAACTTGCATGTGTCCCTAGCATATGTGTGTGTGTGGTGAGAGGTTGGTATAGGTGCTTGCATGTGTCCCCCTCGCATGCATGCGCTCTAACCTAGAAGCGAAGGTTCCGAACCCTTATAAGGGGGAATCTCCCCGTTTAGGTGAAACCGGGTAGGATAGTGCCCCAACTTGTGAACCAACATGGTTTTACATCACCCTATGACCTAAAAAAACACAAAACAAGAGAGAGCTATGCCGGGCTACCCCTGTCAGAGGAACGTCTAGGGGGGTAGACGTTCCGAGTGTGCACAGATCAGGGTTTCGCCGGAGGAAGACCACGAGAACATCGGAATCAGATGAAAACTTGCATGTGTCCCTAGCATATGTGTGTGAGTGTGGTGATAGGTTGGTATAGGTGCTTGCATGTGTCCCCCTCCCATGCATGCGCTCTAACCTAGAAGCGAAGGTTCCGGACCCGTATAAGGGGGAATCTCCCCGTTTAGGTGAAACCGTGTAGGATAGTGCCCCAACTTGTGAACCAACATGGTTTTACATCACCCTATGACCTAAACAAACACAAAACAAGAGAGAGCTACGTCGGGCTACCCCTGTCAGAGGAAAGTCTAGGGGGTAGACGATCCGAGTGTGCACAGATGAGGGTTTCGCCAGAGGAAGACCACGAGAACATCGGAATCAGATGAAAACTTGCATGTGTCCCTAGCATATGTGTGTGAGTGTGGTGAGAGGTTGGTATAGGTGCTTGCATGTGTCCCCCCTCGCATGCATGCGCTCTAACCTAGAAGCGAAGGTTCCGGACCCGTATAAGGGGGAATCTCCCCGTTTAGGTGAAACCAGGTAGGTTAGTGCCCCAACTTGTGAACCAACATGGTTTTACATCACCCTATGACCTAAACAAACAGAAAACAAGAGTGAGCTACGCCGGGCTACCCCTGTCAGAGGAACGTCTAGGGGGGTAGACGATCCGAATGTGCACATATGACGGTTTAACCGGAGGAGGACCACGAGAACATCGGAATCAGATGAAAACTTGCATGTGTCCCTAGCATATGTGTGTGAGTGTGGCTAGAGGTTGGTATAGGTGGTTGCATGTGTCCCCCCTCGCATGCATGCGCTCTAACCTAGAAGCGAAGGTTCCGGACACGTATAAGGGGGAATCTCCCCGTTTAGGTGAAACAGGGTAGGATAGTGCCCCAACTTGTGAACCAACATGGTTTTACATCCCCATATTACCTAAACATACACAAAACAAGAGAGAGCTACGCCGGGATACCCCTGTCAGAGGAACGTCTAGGGGGGTAGTCGATCCGAGTGTGCACAGATCAGGGTTTCACCGGAGGAAGACCACGAGAACATCGGAATCAGATGAAAACTTGCATGTGTCCCTAGCATATGTGTGTGGTGAGAGGTTGGTATAGGTGCTTGCATGTGTCCCCCTCGCATGCATGCGCCCTAACCTAGAAGCGAAGGTTCCGAACCCTTATAAGGGGGAA
Source organism: Avena atlantica (assembly GCA_910589765.1). Lineage (NCBI taxonomy): Eukaryota > Viridiplantae > Streptophyta > Magnoliopsida > Poales > Poaceae > Avena > Avena atlantica. The sequence continues at coordinate 32,274 of CAJUWN010001221.1, read as the reverse complement.
TCTCCCCGTTTAGGTGAAACCGGGTAGGATAGTGCCCCAACTTGTGAACCAACATGGTTTTACATCACCCTATGACCTAAACAAACACAAAACAAGAGAGAGATACGCCGGGCTACCCCTGTCAGAGGAACGTCTAGGGGGTAGACGATCCGAGTGTGCACAGATCAGGGTTTCGCCGGAGGAAGACCACGAGAACATCGGAATCAGATGAAAACTTGCATGTGTCCCTAGCATATGTGTGTGAGTGTGGTGAGAGGTTGGTATAGGTGCTTGCATGTGTCCCCCCTCGCATGCATGCGCTCTAACCTAGAAGCGAAGGTTCCGGACCCGTATAAGGGGGAATCTCCCTGTTTAGGTGAAACCGGGTAGGATAGTTCCCCAACTTGTGAACCAACATGGTTTTACATCCCCATATTACCTAAACAAACACAAAACAAGAGAGAGCTACGCCGGGCTACCCCTGTCAGAGGAACGTCTAGGGGGTAGTCGATCCGAGTGTGCAGAGATCAGGGTTTCGCCAGAGGAAGACCACGAGAACATCGGAATCGGATGAAAACTTGCATGTGTCCCTAGCATATGTGTGTGAGTGTGGTGAGAGGTTGGTATAGGTGCTTGCATGTGTCCCCCCTCGCATGCATGCGCTCTAACCTAGAAGCGAAGGTTCCGGACCCGTATAAGGGGGAATCTCCCCGTTTAGGTGAAACCGGGTAGGATAGTGCCCCAACTTGTGAACCAACATGGTTTTACATCACCCTTTGACCTAAACAAACAGAAAACAAGAGAGAGCTACGCCGGGCTACCCTGTCAGAGGAACGTCTAGGGGGCTAGACGATACGAATGTGCATAGATCAGGGTTTAACCGGAGGAAGACCACGAGAACATCGGAATCAGATGAAAACTTGCATGTGTCCCTAGCATATGTGTGTGAGTGTGGTGAGGTTGGTATAGGTGCTTGCATGTGTCCCCCCTCGCATGCATGCGCTATAACCTAGAAGCGAAGGTTCCGGACCCGTATAAGGGGGAATCTCCCCGTTTAGGTGAAACCGGGTAGGATAGTGCCCCAACTTGTGAACCAACATGGTTTTACATCCCCATATTACCTAAACAAACACAAAACAAGAGAGAGCTACGCCGGGCTACCCCTGTCAGAGGAACGTCTAGGGGGGTAGTCGATCCGAGTGTGCACAGATCAGGGTTTCGCCGGAGGAAGACCACGAGAAAATCGGAATCAGATGAAAACTTGCATGTGTCCCTAGCATATGTGTGTGAGTGTGGTGAGAGGTTGGTATAGGTGCTTGCATGTGTCCCCTCGCATGCATGCGCTCTAACTTAGAAGCGAAGGTTACGGACCCGTATAAGGGGGAATCTCCCCGTTTAGGTGAAACCGGGTAGGATAGTGCCCCAACTTGTGAACCAACATGGTTTTACATCACCCTATGACCTAAACAAACACAAAACAAGAGAGAGCTACGCCGGGCTACCCCTGTCAGAGGAACGTCTAGGGGGTTAGACGATCCGAATGTGCCCAGATGAGGGTTTAACCGGAGGAAGACCACGAGAACATCGGAATCAGATGAAAACTTGCATGTGTCCCTAGCATATGTGTGTGAGTGTGGTGAGAGGTTGGTATAGATGCTTGCATGTCACTAGAGGAAAAAGGGCCATCCGTTCGCCACCCCTGGGAGCATTAGTCCCGGTTGGGCCACCAACCGGGACTAATGCTGGCACGCGTCCCGGTTGGAGCGGGCACGGGACCAGGGGGCATGGGTCCCGTTTGGTAAGGGGGCATGCGTCCCGGTTGGAGCCACCAACCGGGACTAAAGGTTTGGCCACAGCCACGTGGCGTGGCACGCACCTTTAGTCCCGGTTGCTGGCTTCAACCGGGACTAAAGGCCCCTTGCCCTCTATAAATGCAACGCCCCAGCCCCCTCTGCCTCCACTCTGTTTTTTCGAATGGTGTAAGGTGTGAGGGTGTGTGCTAGTTTTTTTTCATGCATGCATTGAAGGTGTTTGTTGAAATGTTTGAGTGAAAAATCCCGTTGAATTTCTCATAGAACAAAAATATAGAAGGTGTTCGAGACGCACTTGAGCTTTCTCCTCTTTATTTCCCTCGATCGAGGTTAGCAATCTTATCTTTTCTAGGTCATTGATACAATTCATGTGTCGGTGTGAATTGGTTATTTCACTATTTATGATGTCCTGTTTTTTGATAAACTTACTTATATGATGCAGATGAACGGTCGGGAATGGATGTACGGTGACCGGCGGGTAGCCGGGTATATCAAAGGCGTGGATAAATTTATCGATGTGGCTACGGCAAACAAAGAGAATGGATTTATACGTTGTCCATGTGTTCAATGTCGGAAAAACAAGGAGTACTCTTCCTCGAAAATCATTCGCGGCCACCTGATTATGAAAGGTTTCATGCCCAACTATAATTGCTGGACCAAGCACGGGGAAAGAGGGGTTATGATGGAAGATGGTGAAGAAGAAGATGATGATAACAACTATCATCATATGTTTCCTGAATACAGTGATACTGCAATGGAAGACAATGGAGAGGAAAAAGGTGAAGAACGGGCATCAGATGAGCCGGCTGATGAACTTGGTAGGGTCATTTCTGATGCAAAGCGAGACTGTGAAACAGAAAATGAGAAGTTGAAGTTAGAGGGCATGTTAGAAGATCACAAGAAATTGTTGTACCCAAATTGTGAAGATGGCAGCACAAAGCTCGGTACGACACTGGAATTGTTGCGATGGAAGGCAGAGTGTGGTCTAACTGACTCCTCATTTGAAAAGATGCTGAAAATAATGAAGCCGAAGTTTCCAAAACATAACGAACTTCCCGATAGTACCTACGAAGCAAAGAAGACTCTCTGTCCTCTGGGATTAGATGTGCAAAAGATACATGCATGCATTAATGACTGCATCCTCTACCGCGGTAAGGAGTATGAGAATTTAGATAAATGCCCGGTATGCAACGCGTTGCGGTATAAGATCAGACGAGATGACCCTGGTGATGTTGAGGGAGAGCCCCTCCGGAAGAGGGTTCCTGCTAAGGTTATGTGGTATGCTCCTATAATACCAAGGTTGAAACGCATGTTCAGAAACAAAGAGCATGCCAGGTTGTTGCGATGGCACAAAGAAGACCGTAAGAAAGACGGGGAGTTGAGACACCCTGCTGATGGGTCACAGTGGAGAAAAATCGAGAGATACTTCCCAGACTTTGCAGGTGACGCAAGGAACTTATGGTTTGGTCTAAGTACGGATGGCATGAATCCTTTTGGGGAGCAGAGCTGCAGTCACAGCACCTGGCCCGTGACTCTATGTATCTACAACCTGCCTCCTTGGTTGTGCATGAAGCGTAAGTTCATTATGATGCCAGTGCTCATCCAAGGCCCGAAGCAACCGGGCAACGACATTGATGTGTACCTTAGGCCATTAGTTGAAGAACTCTTACAGTTGTGGGGCAAACCAGGTGTACGTGCGTGGGATGAGAACAAACAGGAGCCATTTAATCTACGAGGGTTGTTATTCGTAACCATCAATGATTGGCCTGCTCTTAGTAACCTTTCAGGACAGACAAACAAAGGATATAAGGCATGCACCCACTGTTTAGATAAGACCGAAGGTACATATTTGCATAAATGCAAGAAGGTTGTGTACCTAGCGAATCGACGATTTCTTCCGACCAATCATCCCGTAAGAAAGAAAGGCAAGCATTTCAAAGGTGAGGCAGATCACCGGAAGAAGCCTGAACTCCCAGCTGGTGATGATGTATTTGGTATGGTCAAGGACATAGAAGTAATCTTTGGAAAGGGTCCCGGCGGTCAATCAGTTCCGAACGACGTCGCTACAGGACACGCACCCATGTGGAAGAAGAAATCTATATTTTGGGAGCTGCCATATTGGAAAGTCCTGCGTGTCCGCTCTTCAATCAACGTGATGCACGTGACGAAGAATCTCTGCGTGAACCTGCTAGGATTCCTAGGCGTGTATGGGAAGACAAAAGATACACCTGAAGCACGGGAGGACCAACAAATTATGAAAGACCCAAAGAACATGCATACAGATAACAAGACGGATAAAGGGCGTCACTTAAGTCGTGCCAGCTATGCTCTTACCAAAGCAGAGAAGGAAATCTTTTTTGAAGTCCTTTACAGTATCAAGGTGCCGTCGGGCTTCTCATCTAATATAAAGGGGATAATAAATATGGCAGAGAAAAAGTTCCAAAACCTGAAGTCTCATGACTGTCACGTGATTATGACGCAGTTGCTTCCGATTGCATTGAGGGGGCTTCTACCAGAAAATGTTCGAGTACCCATTGTGAAGCTGTGTGCATTCCTCAATGCAATATCTCAGAAGTTAATCAATCCAGATATTCTGCCAAGGTTACAGAAGGATGTGGTACAATGTCTTGTTAGTTTTGAATTGGTGTTCCCACCATCCTTCTTCAATATTATGACGCATCTCCTGGTTCATCTAGTGGAAGAGATTTCCATTCTCGGTCCGGTATTTCTGCACAATATGTTCCCCTTTGAGAGGTTCATGGGAGTCTTAAATAAATATGTTCATAACCGTGCTAGACCAGAAGGAAGCATCTCCAAGGGATATGGAACAGAGGAGGTCATTGAGTTTTGTGTTGACTTTATTCCTGACCTTAAGCCGATTGGTGTTTCTGACTCGCGGCATGAGGGAAGACTAAGTGGAAAAGGCACGCTGGGAAAGAAAGCACTGATATGTAGGGACGGGGATTCTTTCACTAAAGCACACTACACAGTTCTACATAATTCCACCTTGGCAGCTCCGTATATGGAGGAACACAAGAATATTGTACGCTCCAAAAACCCGGGGAAGCCTGAATCATGGATTACAGATGAACACATGAAGTCTGTCGGTGGTTGGATGCGGACACATCTCTTGAATGACACCACTGTTGGAGATCAGCTATACTTGTTGGCCGCGTCACCATCTTCTACTGTATTGAATTTCCAAGGGTACGAAATAAATGGGAATACATTCTACACGATCGCCCAAGATAAAAAGAGCACCAACCAAAATAGTGGTGTCCGCTTTGATGCAATAGACGAGAATGGACAAAAGGACACATATTATGGTTACATAGAGGAGATATGGGAACTAGACTATGGAGTCTCTTTTAAGGTCCCTTTGTTTCGCTGCAAATGGGTCAACCTGAATGGGGAAGGGGTAAAGATAGACCAGTTGTACGGAATGACAACAGTGGATCTCAACAATCTTGGTTATAGAGATGAACCATTCGTCCTAGCCAATGATGTGTCTCAGGTTTTCTATGTGAAGGACATGTCCTCCAGACCGAAAAAAAGAAAAAATATGCAAACGAATACATCATATGGTGATCCAAAGCGTCACATAGTTCTTTCAGGGAAAAGAAACATCGTGGGAATCGAGGACAAGACAGACATGTCAGAAGATTATAATAAGTTTGATGAAATTCCGCCCTTCACAGTGAAAACTGACCCAAGCATTCCGTTAAGTAAAGAAGATGCTCCATGGTTACGTCTGAAGCGGTCATAAGGAATGACATATGCCAAGAAGTTCATGCTCATATTATGTAACTCTAGTTCATGTCTTTCGCGGTTTGTGGCTTGACCGAAGGATATCTTTCGCGGTTTGTGGCCTTTAGTCCCGGTTTTGTAGTCTCAGTTTTTAATATTAATAAATGTCTTGAGTGTTAGTCCCATTTTGTGGCTGGACCGGGAGTGCCTCTATGACCAGTTTCTCGGAGATGCCGGAGGACTGGGCTCCGTCGGCATCTCCCTGAAACTGGCCGCAGTGGTGTCCCTGCTCTCGAAAACCATCTTGCAGCTTGTAACTTCACTAACTAGATCAATACGCCTCGGAGCTAACTAATTTCACATATTAGGGAGTGCCTCTATGACCAGTTTCTCGGAGATGCCGGAGGACTGGGCTCCGTCGGCATCTCCCTGAAACTGGCCGCAGTGGTGTCCCTGCTCTCGAAAACCATCTTGCAGCTTGTAACTTCACTAACTAGATCAATACGCCTCGGAGCTAACTAATTTCACATATTAGGGAGTGCCTCTATGACCAGTTTCTCGGAGATGCCGGAGGACTGGGCTCCGTCGGCATCTCCCTGAAACTGGCCGCAGTGGTGTCCCTGCTCTCGAAAACCATCTTGCAGCTTGTAACTTCACTAACTAGATCAATACTCCTCGGAGCTAACTAATTTCACATATTAGGGAGTGCCTCTATGACCAGTTTCTCGGAGATGCCGGAGGACTGGGCTCCGTCGGTATCTCCCTGAAACTGGCCGCAGTGGTGTCCCTGCTCTCTAAAACCATCTTGGAGATGCCTCAAACTGGCTGGAGGACTGGACTCACAAGGATGCATATTTATAGTACAAGCAGCTCGGCATAATGTCGACACTCACGACATAATGTCGACACTCACCCCTATTATTAGTGCTGACTCATCTTTAGTCCCGGTTGGTGTCTCCAACCGGGACTAAAGGTTCATCTTTAGTCCCGGTTGGTGACACCATCCGGGACAAGGTACAAGCCGCACGACATAATGTCGACACTCACCCCTATTATTAGTGTTGTCTGGCCCACTCTGCCGCAATCCCTTCAGGGCGGGAAAACTTGGCGTGAAGCTTTGGGAAATGGCGGGAAATATCTTTAGTCCCGGTTAGTGACTACATCCGGGACTAAAAGCTCTATTAGAAAGGAAAGGGCGGGAAAACTTGGCGGGAAGAGGTGGGAAATGGCGGAAAATATTTTTAGTCCCGGTTTGTGACTACATCCGGGACTAAATGTGTGCCGAACAATCCGAACAATGAAAATCCTTCGCGTGGTGTCATATTATGTTACATAGTTGAAAGGAAAAATACCAGACTTGGTATATTGATCATGTTTCGAAAAAACCTTCACAAAATGACCTATCATGTTCGAGGTTTCATGGCTTTCGGTCCAAATGACCGATGTTATGTGCTGAATCACGGCATAGTTTGTGATGTTGTGCCCATATTATGCATGTGTGTGGAGATTGGTATGGAGAACAATGTTGCAGGAGGAAGTTTTCCTTTTTGTCGCACGGAAAAGCCCTTTTCCATTTTCCGAGCGCAAAAAACGGGTCGTTTTGTGAAGTAACCACCAAAATGCCGTTTCAGAATGCTACCGTCCTATTTTCCTAAAATACTAGACCACCTTACATGGACTATATCCCAACCGGTACATCTCAAACCTTTTCGTCCATCCCTGGTAAAAAGGACAAATGTCTGCCGAATCGGCAGGAAGTGGGTCCGGTTTGTACTACAGGTACATGATCTACCGCCCGTGATTTTTTGAAAAAATCATTTTTAGACTCGCAATATGTGGTTTCTTCAGAGATCCAATGCAAGTTCTAACAATGCCCGTCCCCTATCTTCATGCACACCGGTTCGACCATAGTTAGAAATTCAAATAATTCAAAACGGGCATAATAAATTCAAAAAAAATCCGAACAATGAAAATCCTTCGCGTGGTGTCATATTATGTTACATAGTTGAAAGGAAAAATACCAGACTTGGTATATTGATCATGTTTCGAAAAAACCTTCACAAAATGACCTATCATGTTCGAGGTTTCATGGCTTTCGGTCCAAATGACCGATGTTATGTGCTGAATCACGGCATAGTTTGTGATGTTGTGCCCATATTATGCATGTGTGTGGACATTGGTATGGAGAACAATGTTGCAGGAGGAAGTTTTCCTTTTTGTCGCACGGAAAAGCCCTTTTCCATTTTCCGAGCGCAAAAAACGGGTCGTTTTGTGAAGTAACCACCAAAATGCCGTTTCAGAATGCTACCGTCCTATTTTCCTAAAATACTAGACCACCTTACATGGACTATATCCCAACCGGTACATCTCAAACCTTTTCGTCCATCCCTGGTAAAAAGGACAAATGTCTACCGAATCGGCAGGAAGTGGGTCCGGTTTGTACTACAGGTACATGATCTACCGCCCGTGATTTTTTGAAAAAATCATTTTTAGACTCGCAATATGTGGTTTCTTCAGAGATCCAATGCAAGTTCTAACAATGCCCGTCCCCTATCTTCATGCACACCGGTTCGACCATAGTTAGAAATTCAAATAATTCAAAACGGGCATAATAAATTCAAAAAAAATCCGAACAATGAAAATCCTTCGCGTGGTGTCATATTATGTTACATAGTTGAAAGGAAAAATACCAGACTTGGTATATTGATCATGTTTCGAAAAAACCTTCACAAAATGACCTATCATGTTCGAGGTTTCATGGCTTTCGGTCCAAATGACCGATGTTATGTGCTGAATCACGGCATAGTTTGTGATGTTGTGCCCATATTATGCATGTGTGTGGACATTGGTATGGAGAACAATGTTGCAGGAGGAAGTTTTCCTTTTTGTCGCACGGAAAAGCCCTTTTCCATTTCCCGAGCGCAAAAAACGGGTCGTTTTATGAAGTAACCACCAAAATGCCGTTTCAGAATGCTACCGTCCTATTTTCCTAAAATACTAGACCACCTTACATGGACTATATCCCAACCGGTACATCTCAAACCTTTTCGTCCATCCCTGGTAAAAAGGACAAATGTTTTTGAATTATTTATTTAAATCCAAACACTTTTTATGTTTAAATTTTTCTAAATTCCAAATTAATATTCAAAAATATAAGTTAATTCATTTTAAAAGGTTATATTAATTATTTTTTAAAAATAGAATATGTTTTTGAATTATTTATTCAAATCCATACACTTCTTATGTTTAAAGTTTTCTAAATTCCAAATTGATATCAAAAAAATATAAGTTAATTCATTTTTAATAGTAAATGGTTCATATTTTAAATGGTTAAATTAATTGTTTTTTAAAACAGAAAATGGTTTTGAATTGTTTATTCAAATCCAAACACTTTTTATGTTTAAAGTTTTTCTAAATTCCAAATTAATATTCAAAAATATAAGTTAATTAATTTTAAATGGTTACATTAATTATTTTTTAAAAATAGAAATTGGTTTTGGATTATTTATTCAAATCCATACACTTCTTATGTTTAAAGTTTTTCTAAATTCCAAATTAATATTTAAAAAATATAAGTTATTTCATTATTAATTTTAAATGGTTCGTTGTTTAAATGGTTACATTAATTATTTTTCAAAACAGAAAATGGTTTCGAATTAGTTATTCAAATCCAAACACTTTTTATGTTTAAAGTTTTTCTAAATTCCAAAGTAATTATCATTTAAAAAACATTACAAATTTAAACCCCAAAATAAAAAATAAGGCGGGAACGGAGAGAAAATAACTGAAAAAATTTGAAAACAGGGGAATACGTCCCGGTTGGAGCCACCAACCGGGACGAAAGAGCCCCCTGCGCGCGCGCCCCTTCAACTGCTGAAAATTTGGACTATAGGTCCCGGTTGGTGGCTCCAACCGGGACGTATGCCCCTTTAGTCCCGGTTGGAGCCACGAACCGGGACTAAAGGCCCTTTAGTTATAAGGGCGTGTGCCTCCTCTTCTTCTTCCCTTCCCCACTCTGCCTCTGCCCGCGCCATCGCCGACGACGACGCCGCCAGGCTGCCCCCGCCACCGTCGCGCGCTCACCGTAGCGGCTCCGTCGTCAACGCCTCCGCCTCCGCCGCGCGTCAGGTACGGCGCCGCCCCTCCCTGCCCCTCTCTGTCCTCCCCCTCCCTGGTGGTGGTGCTGCTGGGCGCCGCTGCTGGTGCTGGGCGCCGCCGCGCGCGCCGTTTCCTCCATCGTCGCTGCTGGTGGTGGTACGGGCCCGCTGACGTGGCCCTCTCTGTCCTCACCCTCCCTGGTGGTGGTGCTGCTGGGCGCCGCTGCTGGTGCTGGGCGCCGCCGCGCACGCCGTTTCCTCCATCGTCGCTGCTGGTGGTGGTACGGGCCCGCTGACGTGGCCCACGGTGGTACGGGCCCGCTGACGTGGCCCACGGTGGTACGGGCCTGCTGACGTGGCCCACGGTGGTACGGGCCCGCTGACGTGGCCCACGGTGGCTTGCTGACGTGGCCCACAGTAATTCAATTTTAAATGATTTAATAATTCCAGAAATTGATATAAACTTGTAAATTCAATATCTTTTTATTTATAAGTCAGAAAATTACAAATAATATATCAAATTGTTCAGAAAAATGAAACCTATCTATTTAACCTATAATCATGCATTGTTCAACAATTTAAATGACAAGTATAATTATAAGAACAAATGCACCCCTCTCATATGTTCCGGAGTTTCCCCGAGTTAGGGTTTTCACCCGTCGGAACCCCGATTAAATCGTCGAGCATGTCTTAGGGTTACATTCCAATGCAAATTAACTTGTCATATCATCATACTTTCTTGAGCATTGCATCGATGCCATGTGTTGATTGTTTCCCTTTCTTTTCGGTGTTTCGATTATTAGGTTTATTATTAGTTAGGTATTATTAGGTTTATTAATTAGTTTGGTATTATTGGTCTTCGGCCCCACTGGTCAGTCAATGTGGGTAGCCCCAGACCCGATTCACATTGCCAGTCACTGTGGTTAGATAAGGAATCATTAATACCCCTTAGGTGCATGTGGGTTCCCCTCTCATATGCATCGGAGGTTTCTCCGAACTAGGTTACACCCCTCGGAACTCCGGAATATTGATAACCGTTGATTTTAGCTAGAGTTACCTATCTACTACACGGTTTCCTTTTTGTAGCTAGGTTTAGGGTTTCTCTTCATTTTTATTATTGTGTATGTATATATCAGGGTTTCTCCTTAACTTTCTCCTTTAGCCGCTTCGACTTATTCGTTTTTCCACCTATGCAGAAAATATGGATCCACACGTCAGAGACGAAGAAAAGGAAGAGTTGATCCAAGGTGTGATCCGTGGGGAAGATAATTTAGACGTATCAACGTTTCTGAACAACTCCGGTGAGGGTGATCCTCTTTTTACCGGAGTAGACAACTTGTTTGAGGTTGAAGGTGTTGCCTTCCGCGAGGGAGAAGGCGATGCCTTGTGTAATCGAGAAGACGACCGCTCCGGCAAGGTGCATGTAATATAAATCAATTCATTAATTAATCATCTGCTATCTATATAGAAATAGTAACGGCGATCTTTCTTCTTTTAGCCCTCCGGATCGAAGGAATCTACTGAAAAGAGCAGACGAGGCCCAACCAAAAAGTTGGAAGACCATGAGAGGTTCAGGATCGAAGATGTCGCTGAAGACGGCAGACCGACGGCTCCCGAAGTTGTCGCAACCAAATTTGTGGCACAATGCGGAGTAATCGTTAGGGACTTAATCTCGATCACCATTAGAAATTGGAATAGGCCTGCTAATGCGGATGAAGAGGGAACATGTTTATTTGTCCCTAACCACGCCAAAGATTTACTGTGGAAGAGGCTCATGGTTAATTTCAAACTACCGAAGATAGAGCTGGATCCAAATGCGGAGGATCCAGTTGAGGACGCCTTACAACATGGGAGAGCCATGGAGGCTAAGGTCAGGGAGTGGGCTTTGAAGAAGATGGCCCAGTGTTTCACCAACTGGAAGAAAAGATTGCACCTTGACTATGTCGTGAAAAAGAAGACTCCCGATTTCAAGAATATTCGGTTTGAGAAGATAAAACCATTCTGGGATGAGTTTGTGGAATACAAGAAATCAGAAAAAGCTAAGAAAATGTCTGAAACGAATAAGCTGAATGCTGCTAACAAGAAGTATCACCATACTATGGGGCAAGGTGGCTACAGGGCTGGCATTCCTAAGTGGGAGAAACTTGAGCAGGAACTGCGTGATAAAAATATCACCCCAGAGACAGACGATTGGGTAGAACGTGCAAGGAATTGGTTTTACGGGCATGGGGGCACGTTGGACTCGGAAGGGAGGTGTATATATACCATACGACATAAAGAAGACCCCTTGCCAATCGAGAGGATGAGAAAAGCAGTAAAGGCTGTTAAAGATGGGGACTTCATTCCCGATAGAGAGAATGATGAGCTCACACTCGCCCTTGGAAATAAGGAACATGATGGACGAACACGAGGCACAATAGGCTCCCAATCATGGAGGACTGGGTTTCCCGAAGAGAGGAAGAAATATCCTGATAGAAGCCGTCAGAGGAGTAAGGACAGGGCGGCAGTTGAAGCAGAAAGTCAGAAAGAGCGAATGCGTTTAATTGAAGAACGATTAAAGCAACAACAAGATGAAATTAACTCACTTAAAGAGCAAAGTACTACCGGCGCCCCATCTCAGCAGCACACTGCATTCGATGCTACCGGCCTATCGAATAATCGAAAAAGCAGTGTGGCTTCCACCGAGGTCCCGGGTGATGACAATGGCGATGCCGATGATGCACCGACGATGGCTCCTGTTGGCTACCCAGTGGATGATATCACAGAGATGACACACTGCGAGCTACATGTCAAAGTTGTGAACATATCAATGAAGGTGGCGGTCGGCTATGCCTTACCAATTGGACCCACACCAACTTACCACAGTCGTCCGGTTCCAGAGGGCTACGCTGTTGTCGGCGTGGATGAAATCATGCCCACCTTTGAGGTTTTGGATCTTCACTACCCTGCTGGTGAAGGGGATGTGACTGTGCTGGGTGACGCAAAAAACGTCACCATTCTATGGCCGAAGGATTGTATCGTGCTTCGAAATCACACGCCAAGGCCATCTTCGCCGCCGTCTCACCCGTCTCCAGCGAGGTCGTCGCCGCCGCGGCAGCCGTCTTCGTCGCCTCACCCGGCTCCGTCGCCTCACCCGTCTCCGGTGCAGCCATCGCCGCGGGAGCCATCGCCGGCGCCTCAGGATAAAAAGCGTAAGCGTACCGCTACTGTGCGTCGTAAGCGATCGCCGAAACGTAAACAAGAGCCTCTTCCAAAAGTACCAACGGTTCCTCCCAAGAGAGCTTATGACTGTACTGAAGAGGAGACTGCGGCGATCGTTGATGCGGAAACGGCAGCGTTTTTCGCTAAGCTGAGGCGGCCGAAAGAGCCAGAGTTCCCCAGCACCAAATAAGAAAAAGCCAAAGTGTTGAAAATGCTAAAGACTCTTCATCAACCCGAGCCAAAGCTGTCATCAGACTATGAGCGTTCTATTCTCAAGTCACATGCGGCACAACAAGCCTCGAAGAGCAGTACTGATGCAAGCGGGAAATCTGTTGCCCAGCTCGGAGAACAAGCAAAACAGTCTTGCGCCCCTCTCAAGGTGATTTCTCAAACCAATGTGGGGTCGAGCAAATATGGGGCCGAAGAGCAGTATGATCCAGAGGTAGTTGCACAATACGGAGAAGCTGCCGCTGCTCAAGGTATGAGTATTGCCCAGTACTTATCCCAGTTAGAGTTCTTCCCCGTGAGTGAAGTAGCATACAAATACCAGTACGGCAAACCTCTCGTCAAACCTGAGGAGGTAAATAATCTTTCAACAAAAATGCGAAGATTGCATAACTGGTACATGCACGCCACAAGTGCCGGGGCTAACTGGATAGTGCTGAGGGTTACAAAAAAGCATCATGGGAAAGAAAGTGATGACATGATATCCATTGAATTTGTTGAGCTATTTCAATTATTCAATCAAGACGCCTTGGACAAATCGCTCATCAGTGCCTATTGTCTGTAAGTACTAATTCTGTAATTAACTTAGTCTCCAGCTATCTCACTTTGTTTATTGCATGTATATAATCATACTGTAATATGCAGAATGAAGATTCTCGAATGCAGCAGAGGACAAATCTATGATATTGGCTTCATTGACCCATATTGGGTTCATGAAGCTAATCTCAAAATAAGCCCCCAGGATACGGAGGATAATATAGTACACGCGTTAAGGTTTCAAGAAACCAAAAGGGAAATACTTTTTCCTTACAACTTCGAGTGAGTGTTATTGTCTTGTATACACTTTCTATTTCGCTTACTCGATGTTAAGTATATAATTGATTAGTTATGCATTCGCAGCTTCCACTATATTCTGTTAATCATTCAACTTGACAAAGGGCGTGTACTAGTCATGGACTCGAAACATAAACCCCTTGAGACGTGGAAGGACATGCAGATACTTCTCCAGCGGTAATTCTAATCATTACGACACTATATCGGCAACGTTCGTGAATTTTATGATATCAAGTACTTAATAACTTCTTTTATTCGTTTTCTTCGCCGGGCAGCGCTTGGAAACGGTTCACCAAGAAGGCTAGGGGTGTTTGGAAAGAGGAGCTTACATTTCAACCACTAGATGTAAGCACCACTAGCTATATCCGCGCATCTCTTTGATTCTAGTTTTGATACAGTTATTATCATGCTTGATTATTATTTTGATTGAACTATGTTCTGGTGAAGTGCCTGACGCAGGGACCAGGTAACAATCTATGTGGATACTATGTATGCGAGTTCATCCGGCAGACGTGCGATGAGAAGGGCAGAAATTTAGAGCAACTCCACGTATGTAAACAATTTATATAGTTTTATTTTCAAACAAATTGTGTTTAGTTTCATTCATATAGACTGACTCCTTTTTTAAATCAGATCGAACGTCTACGGGACGGTCTTCTGCCAAAGGATCGCGTACGAGCAATTCAGGAGGAATTGGCGGGATTCTTGGATGCAGAAGTCCTAGACCCGAAAGGGGAATACTATTCTGCTGTGTATAGACAATAGGGATTGTAAAAATAGCAACTCGATCCGTGTATAGACAAGGGGAATACTTTTGTATGTAGTGCATGAACTCGATCCGTGTATTGTCATGATGATCTTGTGTAATACAAGGTTCCTTCATTGATAAGTGCAAAACACTAAATAAACAATAAAACAACCTAAATGAATTCTCTGCCGCGGCACAAAAAGTGGCGAAAATGCTGCCGCGGCAACAAAATGTGCAAAAATGAATTCTCTGCCGCGGCAGAGAAATGGACCAAATCTCTGCCGCGGCAGAAGGTTATTAGTCCTGGTTCGTGTTACGAACCGGGACTAATGCTCCACCCCCCCTCGCGCTTTGCTGCTGCCACGTGTATGATCTTTTGTCCCGGTTGGTGGGGCAACCGGGACTAAAGGTTGGGGCTTTAGTCCCGATTTCCCCGTCCCGGTTGGGCAACTGGGACTAAATGCCCTTACCAACCGGGACACATGGGGCTGTTTCCACTAGTGTGTGTCCCCCTCGCATGCATGCGCTCTAACTTAGAAGCGAAGGTTACGGACCCGTATAAGGGGGAATCTCCCCGTTTAGGTGAAACCGGGTAGGATAGTGCCCCAACTTGTGAACCAACATGGTTTTACATCACCCTATGACCTAAACAAACACAAAACAAGAGAGAGCTACGCCGGGCTACCCCTTTCAGAGGAACGTCTAGGGGGTAGACGATCTGAGTGTGCATAGATCAGGGTTTCGCCGGAGGAAGACCACGAGAACATCGGAATCAGATGAAAACTTGCATGTGTCCCTAGCATATGTGTGTGATCGTGGTGATAGGTTGGTATAGGTGCTTGGATGTGTCCCCCTCGCATGCATGCGCTCTAACCTAGAAGCGAAGGTTCCGGACCCGTATAAGGGGGAATCTCCCCGTTTAGGTGAAACCGGGTAGGATAGTGCCCCAACTTGTGAACCAACATGGTTTTACATCACCCTATGACCTAAACAAACAGAAAACAAGAGAGAGCTACGCCGGGCTACCGCTGTCAGAGGAACGTCTAGGGGGTTAGACGATCCGAATGTGCACAGATGAGGGTTTAACCGGAGGAAGACCACGAGAACATCGGAATCAGATGAAAACTTGCATGTGTCCCTAGCATATGTGTGTGAGTGTGGTGAGAGGTTGGTATAGGTGCTTGCATGTGTCCCCCTCGCATGCATGCGCTCTAACCTAGAAGCGAAGGTTCCGGACCCTTATAAGGAGGAATCTCCCCGTTTAGGTGAAATCGGGTAGGATAGTGCCCCAACTTGTGAACCAACATGGTTTTACATCCCCATATTACCTAAACAAACATAAAACAAGAGAGAGCTACGCCGGGCTACCCCTGTCAGAGGAACGTTTAGGGGGGTAGACGATCCGAGTGTGCACAGATCAGCGTTTCATAGGAGGAAGACCACGAGAACATCGGAATCATATGAAAACTTGCATGTCTCCCTAGCATATGTGTGTGAGTGTGGTGAGAGGTTGGTATAGGTGCTTGCATGTGTCCCCCCTCGCATGCATGCGCTCTAACCTAGAAGCGAAGGTTCCGGACCCGTATAAGGGGGAATCTCCCTGTTTAGGTGAAACCGTGTAGGATAGTGCCCCAACTTGTGAACCAACATGGTTTTACATCACCCTATGACCTAAACAAACAGAAAACAAGAGAGAGCTACGCCGGGCTACCCCTGTTAGAGGAACGTCTAGGGGGCTAGACGATCCGAATGTGCACATATGAGGGTTTAACCGGAGGAAGACCACGAGAACATCGGAATCAGATGAAAACTTGCATGTATCCCTAGCATATGTGTGTGAGTGTGGTGAGAGGTTGGTATAGGTGCTTGCATGTGTCCCCCCTCGCATGCATGCGCTCTAACCTAGAAGCGAAGGTTCCGGACCCGTATAAGGGGGAATCTACCCGTTTAGGTGAAACCGGGTAGGATAGTGCCCCAACTTGTGAACCAACATGGTTTTACATCCCCATATTACCTAAACAAACACAAAACAAGAGAGAGCTACGCCGGGCTACTCCTGTCAGAGGAACGTCTAGGGGGGTAGTCGATCCGAGTGTGCACATATCAGGGTTTCGCCGGAGGAAGACCACGAGAACATCGGAATCAGATGAAAACTTGCATGTGTACCTAGCATATGTGTGTGAGTGTGGTGAGAGGTTGGTATAGGTGCTTGCATGTGTCCCCTCGCATGCATGCGCTCCAACCTAGAAGCGAAGGTTCCGGACCCTTATAAGGGGGAATCTCCCCGTTTAGGTGAAACCGGGTAGGATAGTGCCCCAACTTGTGAACCAACATGGTTTTACATCCCCATATTAACTAAACAAACACAAAACAAGAGAGAGCTACGCCGGGCTAACCCTATCAGAGGAACGTCTAGGGGGGTAGTCGATCCGAGTGTGCTAGATCAGGGTTTCGCCGGAGGAAGACCACGAGAACATCGGAATCAGATGAAAACTTGCATGTGTCCCTAGCATATGTGTGTGAGTGTGGTGAGAGGTTGGTATAGGTGCTTGCATGTGTCCCCCCTCGCATGCATGCGCTCTAACCTAGAAGCGAAGGTTCCGGACCCATATAAGGGGGAATCTCCCCGTTTAGGTGAAACCGGGTAGGATAGTGCCCCAACTTGTGAACCAACATGGTTTTATATCACCCTATGACCTAAACAAACAGAAAAAAAAGCTATGCCGGGCTACCCCTGTCAGAGGAACGTCTAGGGGGGTAGACGATCCGAATGTGCACAGATGAGGGTTTAACCGGAGGAAGACCACGAGAACATCGGAATCAGATGAAAACTTGCATGTGTCCCTAGCATATGTGTGTGAGTGTGGTGAGAGGTTGGTATAGGTGCTTGCATGTGTCCCCCTCGCATGCATGCTCTCTAACCTAGAAGCGAAGGTTCCAGACCCTTATAAGGGGGAATCTCCCCGTTTAGGTGAAACCGGGTAGGATAGTGCCCCATATTGATAACCAACATGGTTTTACATCACTCTATGACCTAAACAAACATAAAACAAGAGAGAGCTATGCTTGGCTACCCCTGTCAGAGGAACGTCTAGGGGGGTAGACGATCCGAGTGTGCACAGATCAGAGTTTCGCAGGAGGAAGACCACGAGAACATCGGAATCAGATGAAAACTTGCATGTCTCCCTAGCATATGTGTGTGAGTGTGGTGAGAGGTTGGTATAGGTTCCGGACCCGTATAAGGGGGAATCTCCCCGTTTAGGTGAAACTGGGTAGGATAGTGCCCCAACTTGTGAACCAACATGGTTTTACATCCCCATATTACCTAAACAAACACAAAACAAGAGAGAGCTACGCCGGGCTACCCCCGTCAGAGGAACGTCTCGGGGGGTAGACGATCACAGTGTGCACAAATCAGGGTTTCGCCGGAGGAAGACCACGAGAAAATCGGAATCAGATGAAAACTTGCATGTGTCCCTAGCATATGTGTGTGAGTTTGGTATAGGTGCTTGCATGTGTCCCCTCGCATGCATGCGCTCTAACTTAGAAGCGAAGGTTACGGACCCGTATAAGGGGGAATCTCCCCGTTTAGGTGAAACCGGGTAGGATAGTGCCCCAACTTGTGAACCAACATGGTTTTACATCACCCTATGACCTAAACAAACACAAAACAAGAGAGAGCTACGCCGGGCTACCCCTGTCAGAGGAACGTCTAGGGGGGTAGACGATCCGAGTGTGCATAGATCAGGGTTTCGCCGGAGGAAGACCACGAGAACATCGGAATCAGATGAAAACTTCCATGTGTCCCTAGCATATGTGTGTGAGTGTGGTGATAGGTTGGTATAGGTTCTTGGATGTGTCCCCCTCGCATGCATGCGCTCTAACCTTGAAGCGAAGGTTCCGGACCCGTATAAGGGGGAATCTCCCCGTTTAGGTGAAACCGGGTAGGATAGTGCCCCAACTTGTGAACCAACATGGTTTTACATCACCCTATGACCTAAACAAACAGAAAACAAGAGAGAGCTACGCCGGGCTACCCCTGTCATAGGAACGTCTAGGGGATTAGACGATCCGAATGTGCACAGATGAGGGTTTAACCGGAGGAAGACCACGAGAACATCGGAATCAGATGAAAACTTGCATGTGTCCCTAGCATATGTGTGTGAGTGTGGTGAGAGGTTGGTATAGGTGCTTGCATGTGTCCCCCTCGCATGCATGCGCTCTAACTTAGAAGCGAAGGTTCCGGACCCGTATAAGGGGGAATCTCCCCGTTTAGGTGAAACCGGGTAGGATAGTGCCCCAACTTGTGAACCAACATGGTTTTACATCACCCTATGACCTAAACAAACACAAAACAAGAGAGAGCTACGCCGGGCTACCCCTTTCATAGGAACGTCTAGGGGGTAGACGATCCGAGTGTGCACGGATCAGGGTTTCGCCGGAGGAAGACCACGAGAACATCGGAATCAGATGAAAACTTGCATGTGTCCCTAGCATATGTGTGTGATTGTGGCGATAGGTTGGTATAGGTGCTTGGATGTGTCCCCCTCGCATGCATGCGCTCTAACCTAGAAGCGAAGGTTCCGGACCGTATAAGGGGAATCTCCCCGTTTAGGTGAAACCGGGTAGGATAGTGCCCCAACTTGTGAACCAACATGGTTTTACATCACCCTATGACCTAAACAAACAGAAAACAAGAGAGAGATACGCCGGGCTACCCCTGTCAGAGGAACGTCTAGGGGGTTAGACGATCCGAATGTGCCCAGATGAGGGTTTAACCGGAGGAAGACCACGAGAACATCGGAATCAGATGAAAACTTGCATGTGTCCCTAGCATATGTGTGTGAGTGTGGTGAGAGGTTGGTATAGGTGCTTGCATGTGTCCCCCCTCGCATGCATGCGCTCTAACCTAGAAGCGAAGGTTCCGGACCCGTATAAGGGGGAATCTCCCCGTTTAGGTGAAACCGGGTAGGATAGTGCCCCAACTTGTGAACCAACATGGTTTTTACATCCCCATATTACCTAAACAAACACAAAACAAGAGAGAGCTACGCCGGGCTACCCCTGTCAGAGGAACGTCTAGGGGGGTAGTCGATCCGAGTGTGCACATATCAGGGTTTCGCCGGAGGAAGACCACGAGAACATCGGAATCAGATGAAAACTTGCATGTGTACCTAGCATATGTGTGTGAGTGTGGTGAGAGGTTGGTATAGGTGCTTGCATGTGTCCCCTCGCATGCATGCGCTCCAACCTAGAAGCGAAGGTTCCGGACCCTTATAAGGGGGAATCTCCCCGTTTAGGTGAAACCGGGTAGGATAGTGCCCCAACTTGTGAACCAACATGGTTTTACATCCCCATATTAACTAAACAAACACAAAACAAGAGAGAGCTACGCCGGGCTACCCCTATCAGAGGAACGTCTAGGGGGGTAGTCGATCCGAGTGTGCTAGATCAGGGTTTCGCCGGAGGAAGACCACGAGAACATCGGAATCAGATGAAAACTTGCATGTGTCCCTAGCATATGTGTGTGAGTGTGGTGAGAGGTTGGTATAGGTGCTTGCATGTGTCCCCCCTCGCATGCATGCGCTCTAACCTAGAAGCGAAGGTTTCGGACCCATATAAGGGGGAATCTCCCCGTTTAGGTGAAACCGGGTAGGATAGTGCCCCAACTTGTGAACCAACATGGTTTTATATCACCCTATGACCTAAACAAACAGAAAAAAAAGCTATGCCGGGCTACCCCTGTCAGAGGAACGTCTAGGGGGGTAGACGATCCGAATGTGCACAGATGAGGGTTTAACCGGAGGAAGACCACGAGAACATCGGAATCAGATGAAAACTTGCATGTGTCCCTAGCATATGTGTGTGAGTGTGGTGAGAGGTTGGTATAGGTGCTTGCATGTGTCCCCCTCGCATGCATGCTCTCTAACCTAGAAGCGAAGGTTCCAGACCCTTATAAGGGGGAATCTCCCCGTTTAGGTGAAACCGGGTAGGATAGTGCCCCATATTGAGAACCAACATGGTTTTACATCACTCTATGACCTAAACAAACATAAAACAAGAGAGAGCTATGCTTGGCTACCCCTGTCAGAGGAACGTCTAGGGGGGTAGACGATCCGAGTGTGCACAGATCAGAGTTTCGCAGGAGGAACACCACGAGAACATCGGAATCAGATGAAAACTTGCATGTCTCCCTAGCATATGTGTGTGAGTGTGGTGAGAGGTTGGTATAGGTGCTTGCATGTGTCCCCCCTCGCATGCATGCGCTCTAACCTAGAAGCGAAGGTTCCGGACCCGTATAAGGGGGAATCTCCCCGTTTAGGTGAAACCGGGTAGGATAGTGCCCCAACTTGTGAACCAACATGGTTTTACATCCCCATATTACCTAAACAAACACAAAACAAGAGAGAGCTACGCCGGGCTACCCCTGTCAGAGGAACGTCTAGGGGGGTAGTCGATCCGAGTGTGCACATATCAGGGTTTCGCCGGAGGAAGACCACGAGAACATCGGAATCTGATGAAAACTTGCATGTGTACCTAGCATATGTGTGTGAGTGTGGTGAGAGGTTGGTATAGGTGCTTGCATGTGTCCCCTCGCATGCATGCGCTCCAACCTAGAAGCGAAGGTTCCGGACCCTTATAAGGGGGAATCTCCCCGTTTAGGTGAAACCGGGTAGGATAGTGCCCCAACTTGTGAACCAACATGGTTTTACATCCCCATATTAACTAAACAAACACAAAACAAGAGAGAGCTACGCCGGGCTACCCCTATCAGAGGAACGTCTAGGGGGGTAGTCGATCCGAGTGTGCTAGATCAGGGTTTCGCCGGAGGAAGACCACGAGAACATCGGAATCAGATGAAAACTTGCATGTGTCCCTAGCATATGTGTGTGAGTGTGGTGAGAGGTTGGTATAGGTGCTTGCATGTGTCCCCCCTCGCATGCATGCGCTCTAACCTAGAAGCGAAGGTTTCGGACCCATATAAGGGGGAATCTCCCCATTTAGGTGAAACCGGGTAGGATAGTGCCCCAACTTGTGAACCAACATGGTTTTATATCACCCTATGACCTAAACAAACAGAAAAAAAGCTATGCCGGGCTACCCCTGTCAGAGGAACGTCTAGGGGGGTAGACGATCCGAATGTGCACAGATGAGGGTTTAACCGGAGGAAGACCACGAGAACATCGGAATCAGATGAAAACTTGCATGTGTCCCTAGCATATGTGTGTGAGTGTGGTGAGAGGTTGGTATAGGTGCTTGCATGTGTCCCCCTCGCATGCATGCTCTCTAACCTAGAAGCGAAGGTTCCAGACCCTTATAAGGGGGAATCTCCCCGTTTAGGTGAAACCGGGTAGGATAGTGCCCCATATTGAGAACCAACATGGTTTTACATCACTCTATGACCTAAACAAACATAAAACAAGAGAGAGCTATGCTTGGCTACCCCTGTCAGAGGAACGTCTAGGGGGGTAGACGATCCGAGTGTGCACAGATCAGAGAGCAGGAGGAACACCACGAGAACATCGGAATCAGATGAAAACTTGCATGTCTCCCTAGCATATGTGTGTGAGTGTGGTGAGAGGTTGGTATAGGTGCTTGCATGTGTCCCCCCTCGCATGCATGCGCTCTAACCTAGAAGCGAAGGTTCCGGACCCGTATAAGGGGGAATCTCCCCGTTTAGGTGAAACTAGGTAGGATAGTGCCCGCCCCAACTTGTGAACCAACATGGTTTTACATCCCCATATTACCTAAACAAACACAAAACAAGAGAGAGCTACGCCGGGCTACCCCTGTCAGAGGAACGTCTCGGGGGGTAGACGATCACAGTGTGCACAGATCAGGGTTTCGCCGGAGGAAGACCACGAGAAAATCGGAATCAGATGAAAACTTGCATGTGTCCCTAGCATATGTGTGTGAGTTTGGTATAGGTGCTTGCATGTGTCCCCTCGCATGCATGCGCTCTAACTTAGAAGCGAAGGTTACGGACCCGTATAAGGGGGAATCTCCCCGTTTAGGTGAAACCGGGTAGGATAGTGCCCCAACTTGTGAACCAACATGGTTTTACATCACCCTATGACCTAAACAAACACAAAACAAGAGAGAGCTACGCCGGGCTACCCCTGTCAGAGGAACGTCTAGGGGGGTAGACGATCCGAGTGTGCATAGATCAGGGTTTCGCCGGAGGAAGACCACGAAAACTTGCATGTGTCCCTAGCATATGTGTGTGAGTGTGGTGATAGGTTGGTATAGGTTCTTGGATGTGTCCCCCTCGCATGCATGCGCTCTAACCTTGAAGCGAAGGTTCCGGACCCGTATAAGGGGGAATCTCCCCGTTTAGGTGAAACCGGGTAGGATAGTGCCCCAACTTGTGAACCAACATGGTTTTACATCACCCTATGACCTAAATAAACAGAAAACAAGAGAGAGCTACGCCGGGCTACCCCTGTCATAGGAACGTCTAGGGGATTAGACGATCCGAATGTGCACAGATGAGGGTTTAACCGGAGGAAGACCACGAGAACATCGGAATCAGATGAAAACTTGCATGTGTCCCTAGCATATGTGTGTGAGTGTGGTGAGAGGTTGGTATAGGTGCTTGCATTTGTCCCCCTCGCATGCATGCGCTCTAACTTAGAAGCGAAGGTTCCGGACCCGTATAAGGGGGAATCTCCCCGTTTAGGTGAAACCGGGTAGGATAGTGCCCCAACTTGTGAACCAACATGGTTTTACATCACCCTATGACCTAAACAAACACAAAACAAGAGAGAGCTACGCCGGGCTACCCCTTTCAGAGGAACGTCTAGGGGGTAGACGATCCGAGTGTGCACGGATCAGGGTTTCGCCGGAGGAAGACGACGAGAACATCGGAATCAGATGAAAACTTGCATGTGTCCCTAGCATATGTGTGTGATTGTGGTGATAGGTTGGTATAGGTGCTTGGATGTGTCCCCCTCGCATGCATGCGCTCTAACCTAGAAGCGAAGGTTCCGGACCCGTATAAGGGGAATCTCCCCGTTTAGGTGAAACCGGGTAGGATAGTGCCCCAACTTGTGAACCAACATGGTTTTACATCACCCTATGACCTAAACAAACAGAAAACAAGAGAGAGATACGCCGGGCTACCCCTGTCAGAGGAACGTCTAGGGGGTTAGACGATCCGAATGTGCCCAGATGAGAGTTTAACCGGAGGAAGACCACGAGAACATCGGAATCAGATGAAAACTTGCATGTGTCCCTAGCATATGTCTGTGAGTGTGGTGAGAGGTTGGTATAGGTGCTTGCATGTGTCCCCCTCGCATGCATGCGCTCTAACCTAGAAGCGAAGGTTCCGGACCCTTATAAGGGGGAATCTCCCTGTTTATGTGAAACCGGGTAGGATAGTGCCCCAACTTGTGAACCAACATGGTTTTACATCACCCTATGACCTAAACAAACATAAAACAAGAGAGAGCTACGCCGGGCTACCCCTGTCAGAGGAACGTCTAGGGGGGTAGACGATCCGAGTGTGCACAGATCAGGGATTCGCAGGAGGAAGACCACGAGAACATCGGAATCAGATGAAAACTTGCATGTCTCCCTAGCATATGTGTGTGAGTGTGGTGAGAGGTTGGTATAGGTGCTTGCATGTGTCCCCCCTCGCATGCATGCGCTCTAACCTAGAAGCGAAGGTTCCGGACCCGTATAAGGGGGAATCTCCCCGTTTAGGTAAAACCGGGTAGGATAGTGCCCCAACTTGTGAACCAACATGGTTTTACATCCCCATATTACCTAAACAAACATAAAACAAGAGAGAGCTACGCCGGGCTACCCCTGTCAGAGGAACGTCTAGGGGGGTAGACGATCTGAGTGTGGACAGATCAGGGTTTCATAGGAGGAAGACCACGAGAACATCGGAATCAGATGAAAACTTGCATGTCTCCCTAGCATATGTGTGTGAGTGTGGTGAGAGGTTGGTATAGGTGCTTGCATGTGTCCCCCCTCGCATGCATGCGCTCTAACCTAGAAGCGAAGGTTCCGGACCCGTATAAGGGGGAATCTCCCTGTTTAGGTGAAACCGGGTAGGATAGTGCCCCAACTTGTGAACCAACATGGTTTTACATCCCCATATTACCTAAAGAAACACAAAACAAGAGAGAGCTACGCCGGGCTACCCCTGTCAGAGGAACGTCTAGGGGGTAGTCGATCCGAGTGTGCACAGATCAGGGTTTCGCCAGAGGAAGACCACGAGAACATCGGAATCAGATGAAAACTTGCATGTATCCCTAGCATATGTGTGTGAGTGGGGTGAGAGGTTGGTATAGGTGCTTGCATGTGTCCCCCCTCGCATGCATGCGCTCTAACCTAGAACCGAAGGTTCCGGACCCGTATAAGGGGGAATTTCCCCGTTTAGGTGAAACCGGGTAGGATAGTGCCCCAACTTGTGAACCAACATGGTTTTACATCACCCTATGACCTAAACAAACAGAAAACAAGAGAGAGCTACGCCGGGCTACCCCTGTTAGAGGAACGTCTAGGTGGCTAGACGATCCGAATGTGCACATATGAGGGTTTAACCGGAGGAAGACCACAAGAACATCGGAATCAGATGAAAACTTGCATGTGTCCCTAGCATATGTGTGTGAGTGTGGTGAGAGGTTGGTATAGGTGCTTTCATGTGTCCCCCTCGCATGCATGCGCTCTAACCTAGAATTGAAGGTTCCGGACCCGTATAAGGGGGAATCTCCCCGTTTAGGTGAAACCGGGTAGGATAGTGCCCCAACTTGTGAACCAACATGGTATTGCATCACCCTATGACCTAAAAAAACCCACAAAAGAGAGAGCTACGCCGGGCTACCCCTGTCAGAGGAACGTCTAGGGGGGTAGATGATCCGAGTGTGCACAGATCAGGGTTTCGCTGGAGGAAGACCACGAGAACATCGGAATCAGATTAAAACTTGCATGTGTCCCTAGCATATGTGTGTGAGTGTGGTGAGAGGTTGGTATAGGTGCTTGCATGTGTCCCCCTCACATGCATGCGCTCTAACCTAGAAGCGAAGGTTCCGGACCCGTATAAGGGGGAATCTCCCCGTTTAGGTGAAACCGGGTAGGATAGTGCCCCAACTTGTGAACCAACATGGTTTTACATCACCCTATGACCTAAACAAACACAAAACAAGAGAGAGCTACGCCGGGCTACCCCTTTCAGAGGAACGTCTAGGGGGTAGACGATCCGAGTGTGCACGGATCAGGGTTTCGCCGGAGGAAGACGACGAGAACATCGGAATCAGATGAAAACTTGCATGTGTCCCTAGCATATGTGTGTGATTGTGGTGATAGGTTGGTATAGGTGCTTGGATGTGTCCCCCTCGCATGCATGCGCTCTAACCTAGAAGCGAAGGTTCCGGACCCGTATAAGGGGGAATCTCCCCGTTTAGGTGAAACCGGGTAGGATAGTGCCCCAACTTGTGAACCAACATGGTTTTACATCCCCATATGACCTAAACAAACCGAAAACAAGAGAGAGCTACGCCGGGCTACCCCTGTCAGAGGAACGTCTAGGGGGTAGACGATCCGAGTGTGCACAGATCAGGGTTTCGCCGGAGGAAGACCACGAGAACATCGGAATCAGATGAACACTTGCATGTGTCCCTAGCATATGTGTGTGAGTGTGGTGAGAGGTTGGTATAGGTGGTTGCATGTGTCCCCCCTCGCATGCATGCGCTCTAACCTAGAAGCGAAGGTTCCGGACCCGTATAAGGGGGAATCTCCCCGTTTAGGTGAAACCAGGTAGGATAGTGCCCCAACTTGTGAACCAACATGGTTTTACATCCCCATATTACCTAAACACACACAAAACAAGAGAGAGCTACGCCGGGATACCCTTGTCAGAGGAACGTCTAGGGGGTAGTAGATCCGAGTGTGCACAGATCAGGGTTTCACCGGAGGAAGACCACGAGAACATCGGAATCAGATGAAAACTTGCATGTGTCCCTAGCATATGTGTGTGTGTGGTGAGAGTTTGGTATAGGTGCTTGCATGTGTCCCCCTCGCATGCATGCGCTCTAACCTAGAAGCGAAGATTCCGGACCCTTATAAGGGGGAATCTCCCCGTTTAGGTGAAACCGGGTAGGATAGTACCCCAACTTGTGAACCAACATGGTTTTACATCACCCTATGACCTAAAAAAACACAAAACAAGAGAGAGCTACGCCGGGATACCCCTTTCAGAGGAACGTCTAGGGGGGTAGACGTTCCGAGTGTGCACAGATCAGGGTTTCGCCGGAGGAAGACCACGAGAACATCGGAATCAGATGAAAACTTGCATGTGTCCCTAGCATATGTGTGTGAGTGTGGTGATAGGTTGGTATAGGTGCTTGGATGTGTCCCCCTCGCATGCATGCGCTCTAACCTAGAAGCGAAGGTTCAGGACCCGTATAAGGGGGAATCTTCCCGTTTAGGTGAAACCGGGTAGGATAGTGCCCCAACTTGTGAACCAACATGGTTTTACATCCCCATATTACCTAAAAAAACACAAAACAAGAGAGAGCTACGCCGGGCTACCCCTGTCAGAGGAACGTCTCGGGGGGTAGACGATCCGAGTGTGCACAGATCAGGGTTTCGCCGGAGGAAGACCACGAGAAAGTCGGAATCAGATGAAAACTTGCATGTGTCCCTAGCATATGTGTGTGAGTGTGTTGAGAGGTTGGTATAGGTTCTTGCATGTGTCCCCCTCGCATGCATGCGCTCTAACCTAGAAGCAAAGGTTACGAACCCGTATAAGGGGGAATCTCCCCGTTTAGGTGAAACCGGGTAGGATAGTGCCCCAACTTGTGAACCAACATGGTTTTACATCACCCTATGACCTAAACAAACACAAAACAAGAGAGAGCTACGCCGGGCTACCCCTGTCAGAGGAACGTCTAGGGGGGTAGACGATCCGAGTGTGCACAGATCAGGGTTTCGCCGGAGGAAGACCACGAGAACATCGGAATCAGATGAAAACTTGCATGTGTCCCTAGAATATGTGTGTGAGTGTGGTGAGAGGTTGGTATAGGTGCTTGGATGTGTCCCCCTCGCATGCATGCGCTCTAACCTTGAAGCGAAGGTTCCGGACCCGTATAAGGGGGAATCTCCCCGTTTAGGTGAAACCGGGTACGATAGAGCCCCAACTTGTGAACCAACATGGTTTTACATCACCCTATGACCTAAACAAACAGAAAACAAGAGAGAGCTACGCCGGGCTACCCCTCTCAGAGGAACGTCTAGGGGGTTAGACGATCCGAATGTGCACAGATGAGGGTTTAACCGGAGGAAGACCACGAGAACATCGGAATGAGATGAAAACTTGCATGTGTCCCTAGCATATGTGTGTGAGTGTGGTGAGAGGTTGGTATAGGTGCTTGCATGTGTCCCCCTCGCAAGCATGCGCTCTAACTTAGAAGCGAAGGTTACGGACACGTATAAGGGGGAATCTCCCCGTTTAGGTGAAACCGGGTAGGATAGTGCCCCAACTTGTGAACCAACATGGTTTTACATCACCCTATGACCTAAAAAAACACAAAACAAGAGAGAGCTACGCCGGGCTACCCCTTTCAGAGGAACGTCTAGGGGGGTAGACGTTCCGAGTGTGCACAGATCAGGGTTTCGCCGGAGGAAGACCACGAGAACATCGGAATCAGATGAAAACTTGCATGTGTCCCTAGCATATGTGTGTGAGTGTGGTGATAGGTTGGTATAGGTGCTTGGATGTGTCCCCCTCGCATGCATGCGCTCTAACCTAGAAGCGAAGGTTCCGGACCCGTATAAGGGGGAATCTCCCCGTTTAGGTGAAACCGGGTAGGATAGTGCCCCAACTTGTGAACCAACATGGTTTTACATCACCCTATGACCTAAACAAACAGAAAACAAGAGAGAGCTACGCCGGGCTACCCCTGTCAGAGGAACGTCTAGGGGGTTAGACGATCCGAATGTGCACAGATGAGGGTTTAACCGGAGGAAGACCACGAGAACATCGGAATCAGATGAAAACTTGCATGTGTCCCTAGCATATGTGTGTGAGTGTGGTGAGAGGTTGGTATAGGTGGTTGCATGTGTACCCCTCGCATGCATGCTCTCTAACCTAGAATTGAAGGTTCCGGACCCGTATAAGGGGGAATCTCCCCGTTTAGGTGAAACCGGGTAGGATAGTGCCCCAACTTGTGAACCAACATGGTATTGCATCACCCTATGACCTAAACAAACATAAAACAAGAGAGAGCTACGCCGGGCTACCCCTGTCAGAGGAACGTCTAGGGGGGTAGATGATCCGAGTGTGCACAGATCAGGGATTCGCAGGAGGAAGACCACGAGAACATCGGAATCAGATGAAAACTTGCATGTCTCCCTAGCATATGTGTGTGAGTGTGGTGAGAGGTTGGTATAGGTGCTTTCATGTGTCCCCCCTCGCATGCATGCGCTCTAACCTAGAAGCGAAGGTTCCGGACCCATATAAGGGGGAATCTCCCCGTTTAGGTGAAACCGGGTAGGATAGTGCCCCAACTTGTGAACCAACATGGTTTTACATCCCCATATTACCTAAACAAACAAAAAACAAGAGAGAGATACGCCGGGCTACCCCTGTCAGAGGAACGTCTAGGGGGGTAGACGATCCGAGTGTGCTCAGATCAGGGTTTCGTAGGAGGAAGACCACGAGAACATCGGAATCAGATGAAAACTTGCATGTATCCCTAGCATATGTGTGTGAGTGTGGTGAGAGGTTGGTATAGGTGCTTGCATGTGTCCCCCTCGCATGCATGCGCTCTAACCTAGAAGCGAAGGTTCCGGACCCGTATAAGGGGGAAATCTCCCTGTTTAGGTGAAACCGGGTAGGATAGTGCCCCAACTTGTGAACCAACATGGTTTTACATCCCCATATACCTAAACAAACACAAAACAAGAGAGAGCTACGCCGGGCTACCCCTGTCAGAGGAACGTCTAGGGGGTAGTCGATCCGAGTGTGCACAGATCAGGGTTTCACGGAGGAAGACCACGAGAACATCGGAATCAGATGAAAACTTGCATGTCTCCCTAGCATATGTGTGTGAGTGTGGTGATAGGTTGGTATAGGTGCTTGCATGTGCCCCCCTCGCATGCATGCGCTCTAACCTAGAAGCGAAGGTTCCGGACCCGTATAAGGGGGAATCTCCCCGTTTAGGTGAAACCGGGTAGGATAGTGCCCAACTTGTGAACCAACATGGTTTTTACATCACCCTATGACCTAAACAAACAGAAAAACAAGAGAGAGCTACGCCGGGCTACCCCTGTCAGAGGAACGTTTAGGGGGTATACGATCCGAATGTGCACAAGATGCGGTTTAACCGGAGGAAAAAACCACGAGAACATCGGAATCAGATGAAACACTTGCATGTGTCCCTAGCATATGTGTGTGAGTGTGGTTAGAGGTTGGTATAGGTGCTTGCATGTGTCCCCCTCGCATGCATGCGCTCTAACCTAGAATTGAAGGTTCCGGAACCGTATAAGGGGGAATCTCCCCGTTTAGGTGAAACCAGGGTAGGATAGTGCCCCAACTTGTGAACCAACCATGGTTTTACATCCCCATATTACCTAAACACACACAAAACAAGAGAGAGCTACGCCGGGATACCCTTGTCAGAGGAACGTCTAGGGGGTAGTAGATCCGAGTGTGCACAGATCAGGGTTTCATCGGAGGAAGACCACGAGAACATCGGAATCAGATGAAAACTTGCATGTGTCCCTAGCATATGTGTGTGTGGGTGGTGAGAGGTTGGTATAGGTGTTCTTGCTGTGTCCCCTCGCATGCATGCGCTCTAACCTAGAAGCGAAGATTCCGGACCCTTATAAGGGGGAATCTCCCCGTTTAGGTGAAACGGGTAGGATAGTACCCCAACTTGTGACCAACATGGTATTACATCACCCTATGACCTACACAAACAAAAAAAACAAGAGAGAGTACGCCGGGTACCGCTGTCAGAGGAACGTCTAGGGGGTTAGACGATCCGAATGTGCACAGATGAGGGTTTAACCGGAGGAAGACCACGAGAACATCGGAATCAGATGAAAAACTTGCATGTTCCCTAGCATATGTGTGAGTTGTGGTGAGAGGTTGGTATAGGTGCTTGCATGTGTCCCCCCTCGCATGCATGCGCTCTAACCTAGAAGCGAAGGTTCCGGACCCGTATAAGGGGGAATCTCCCGTTTAGGTGAAAACCGGGTAGGATAGTGCCCCACTTGTGAACCAACATGGTTTTACATCCCCCTATTACCTAAAAAACACACAAAAACAAGAGGAGAGCTACGCCGGGCTACCCTGTCAGAGGAACGTCTCGGGGGTTAGACGATCCGAGTGTGCACAGATCAGGGTTTCGCCGGAGGAAGACCACGAGAAATCGGAATCAGATGAAAACTTGCATGTGTCCCTAGCATATGTGTGTGAGTGTTGTGAGAGGTTGGTATAGGTGCTTGCATGTGTCCCCCTCGCATGCATGCGCTCTAACCTAGAAGCGAAGGTTCCGGACCCTTATAAGGGGGAAATCTCCCTGTTTATGTGAAACCCGGGTAGGATAGTGCCCAACTGTGAACCAACATGGTTTTACATCACCCTATCAACCTAAACAAACATATAAAACAAGAGAGAGCTTACGCCGGGCTACCCCTGTCAGAGGAAAACGTCTAGGGGGGGGTAGACGATCCGAGTGTGCACAGATCAGGGATTCGCAGGAGGAAGACCACGAGAACATCGGAATCAGATGAAAACTTGCATGTCTCCCTAGCATATGTGTGTGAGTGTGGTGAGAGGTTGGTATAGGTGCTTGCATGTGTCCCCCCTCGCATGCATGCGCTCTAACCTAGAAGCGAAGGTTCCGGACCCGTATAAGGGGGAATCTCCCTGTTTAGGTAAAACCGGGTAGGATTGATAGTGCCCCAACTTGTGAAACCAACATGGTTTTACATCCCCATATTACCTAAACAAACATAAAACAAGAGAGAGCTACGCCGGGCTACCCCTGTCAGAGGAACGTCTAGGGGGGTAAGACGATCCGATCGTGTGTGCACAGATCAGGGTTTCATAGGAGGAAGACCACGAGCACATCGGAATCAGATGAAAACTTGCATGTCTCCCTAGCATATGTGTGTGAGTGTGGTGAGAGGTTGGTATAGGTGCTTGCATGTGTCCCCCCTCGCATGCATGCGCTCTAGCCTAGAAGCGAAGGTTCCGGACCCGTATAAGGGGGAATCTCCCTGTTTTAGGTGAAACCGGGTAGGATAGTGCCCCAACTTGTGAACCACAATGGTTTTACATCCCCATATTACCTAAAGAAACACAAAACAAGAGAGAGCTACGCCGGGCTACCCCTGTCAGAGGAACGTCTGGGGGTAGTCGATCCGAGTGTGCACAGATCAGGGTTTCGCCAGAGGAAGACCACGAGAACATCGGAATCAGATGAAAACTTGCATGTATCCCTAGCATATTGTGTGAGTGGGGTGAGAGGTTGGAATCGGTGCTTGCATGTGTCCCCCCTCGCATGCATGCGCTCTAACTAGAAGCGAAGTTCCGGACCCGTATAAGGGGGAATCTCCCCGTTTAGGTGAAACCGGGTAGGATAGTGCCCCAACTTGTGAACCAACATGGTTT
>CAJUWN010001220.1:0-24896 GCA_910589765.1 Avena atlantica | reverse complement strand
TTATATTAATTATTTTTTAAAAAAGAAGATTGTTTGATTATTTATTCAAATCCATACACTTCTTATGTTTAAAGTTTTCTAAATTCCAAATTGATATCAAAAAAATATAAGTTAATTCATTTTTAATAGTAAATGGTTCATATTTTAAATGGTTAAATTAATTGTTTTTTAAAACAGAAAATGGTTGTTGAATTGTTTATTCAAATCCAAACACTTTTTATGTTTAAAGTTTTCTAAATTCCAAATTAATATTCAAAAATATAAGTTAATTAATTTTAAATGGTTACATTAATTATTTTTTAAAATAGAAATTGGTTTTGGATTATTTATTCAAATCCATACACTCTTATGTTTAAAAAGTTTTTCTAAATTCAAATTAATATTTAAAAAATATAAGTTATTTCATTTTAATTTTAAATGGTTCGTTGTTTAAATGGTTACATTAATTATTTTTCAAAACAGAAAATGGTTTTCGAATTAGTTATTCAAATCCAAACACTTTTTATGTTTAAAGTTTTCTAAATTCCAAAGTAATTATCATTAAAAAACATTACAAATTTAACCCCAAAATAAAAATAAGGCGGGAACGGAGAGAAAATAACTGAAAAATTTGAAACAGGGGAATACGTCCCGTTGGACCACCAACCGGGACGAAGAGCCCCCTGCGC
This sequence comes from Avena atlantica, assembly GCA_910589765.1. Lineage (NCBI taxonomy): Eukaryota > Viridiplantae > Streptophyta > Magnoliopsida > Poales > Poaceae > Avena > Avena atlantica. Next base: position 24,228 of record CAJUWN010001220.1, on the reverse strand, counting down.
GCGCGCCCCTTCAACTGCTGAAAATTTGGACTATAGGTCCCGGTTGGTGGCTCCAACCGGGACGTATGCCCCTTTAGTCCCGGTTGGAGCCACGAACCGGGACTAAAGGCCCTTTAGTTATAAGGGCGTGTGCCTCCCTTCTTCTTTTTCCCTTCCCCACTCTCTGCCTCTGCCCGCGCCACTCCGACGACGACGCCGCCAGGCTGCCCCCCGCCAACCGTCGCGCGCTCACCGTAGCGGCTCCGTCGTCAACGCCTCCGCCTCCGCCGCGCGTCAGGTACGGCGCGCCGCCCCTCCCTGCCCCTCTCTGTCCTCCCCCTCCCTGGTGGTGGTGCTGCTGGGCGCCGCTGCTGGTGCTGGGCGCCGCCGCGCGCGCCGTTTCCTCCATCGTCGCTGCTGGTGGTGGTACGGGCCCGCTGACGTGGCCCTCTCTGTCCTCACCCTCCCTGGTGGTGGGCTGCTGGGCGCCGCTGCTGGTGCTGGCGCCGCCGCGCACGCCCGTTTCCTCCATCGTCGCTGCTGGTGGTGGTACGGGCCCGCTGACGTGCCCACGGTTGTACGGGCCCGCTGACGTGGCCCACGGTGTACGGGCCTGCTGACGTGGCCCACGGTGGTACGGGCCCGCTGACGTGGCCCACGTTGGTTGCTGGCTTGCTGACGTTGGCCCACAGTAATTTCAAATTTTAAATGATTTAATAATTCCAGAAATTGATATAAACTTGTAATTCAATATCTTTTTATTTATAAGTCAGAAAATTACAAATATATATCAAATTGTTCAGAAAAATGAAACTATCTATTTAACCCTATATCATGCATTGTTCAACAATTTAAATGACAAGTATAATTATAAGAACAAATGCACCCCCTCATATGTTCCGGAGTTTCCCGAGTTAGGGTTTTCACCCGTCGGAACCCCGATTAAATCGTCGAGCATGTCTTAGGGTTACATTCCAATGCAAATTAACTTGTCATATCATCATACTTTCTTGAGCATTGCATCGATGCCATGTGTTGATTGTTTCCCTTTCTTTTCGGTGTTTCGATTATTAGGTTTATTATTAGTTAGGTATTATAGGTTTATTAATTAGTTTGGTATTATTGGGTCTTCGGCCCCACTGGTCAGTCAATGTGGGTAGCCCCAGACCCGATTCACATTGCCAGTCACTGTGGTTAGATAAGGAATCATTAATACCCCTTAGGTGCATGTGGGTTCCCCTCTCATATGCATCGGAGGTTTCTCCGAACTAGGTTACACCCCTCGGAACTCCGGAATATTGATAACCGTTGATTTTAGCTAGAGTTACCTATCTCTACATACACGGTTTCCTTTTTGTAGCTAGGTTTAGGGTTTCTCTTCATTTTTATTATTGTGTATGTATATATCAGGGTTTCTCCTTAACTTTCTCCTTTAGCCGCTTCGACTTATTCGTTTTTCCACCTATGCAGAAAATATGGATCCACACGTCAGAGACGAAGAAAAGGAAGAGTTGATCCAAGGTGTGATCCGTGGGGAAGATAATTTAGACGTATCAACGTTTCTGAACACAACTCCGGTGAGGGTGATCCTCTTTTTACCGGAGTAGACAACTTGTTTGAGGTTGAAGGTGTTGCCTCCGCGAGGGAGAAGGCGATGCCTTGTGTAATCGAGAAGACGACCGCTCCGGCAAGGTGCATGTATAATAAATCAATTCATTAATTAATCATCTGCTATCTATATAGAAATAGTAACGGCGATCTTTCTTCTTTTTAGCCCTCCGGATCGAAGGAATCTACTGAAAAGAGCAGACGAGGCCCAACCAAAAAGTTGGAAGACCATGAGAGGTTCAGGATCGAAGATGTCGCTGAAGACGGCAGACCGACGGCTCCCGAAGTTGTCGCAACCAAATTTGTGGCACAATGCGGAGTAATCGTTAGGGACTTAATCTCGATCACCATTAGAAATTGGAATAGGCCTGCTAATGCGGATGAAGAGGGAACATGTTTATTTGTCCCTAACCACGCCAAAGATTTACTGTGGAAGAGGCTCATGGTTAATTTCAAACTACCGAAGATAGAGCTGGATCCAAATGCGGAGGATCCAGTTGAGGACGCCTTACAACATGGGAGAGCCATGGAGGCTAAGGTCAGGGAGTGGGCTTTGAAGAAGATGGCCCAGTGTTTCACCAACTGGAAGAAAAGATTGCACCTTGACTATGTCGTGAAAAAGAAGACTCCCGATTTCAAGAATATTCGGTTTGAGAAGATAAAACCATTCTGGGATGAGTTTGTGGAATACAAGAAATCAGAAAAAGCTAAGAAAATGTCTGAAACGAATAAGCTGAATGCTGCTAACAAGAAGTATCACCATACTATGGGGCAAGGTGGCTACAGGGCTGGCATTCCTAAGTGGGAGAAACTTGAGCAGGACTGCGTGATAAAAATATCACCCCAGAGACAGACGATTGGGTAGAACGTGCAAGGAATTGGTTTTACGGGCATGGGGGCACGTTGGACTCGGAAGGGAGGTGTATATATACCATACGACATAAAGAAGACCCCTTGCCAATCGAGAGGATGAGAAAAGCAGTAAAGGCTGTTAAAGATGGGGACTTCATTCCCGATAGAGAGAATGATGAGCTCACACTCGCCCTTGGAAATAAGGAACATGATGGACGAACACGAGGCACAATAGGCTCCCAATCATGGAGGACTGGGTTTCCCGAAGAGAGGAAGAATATCCTGATAGAAGCCGTCAGAGGAGTAAGGACAGGGCGGCAGTTGAAGCAGAAAGTCAGAAAGAGAGCGAATGCGTTTAATTGAAGAACGATTAAAGCAACAACAAGATGAAATTAACTCACTTAAAGAGCAAAGTACTACCGGCGCCCCATCTCAGCAGCACACTGCATTCGATGCTACCGGCCTATCGAATAATCGAAAAGCAGTGTGGCTTCCACCGAGGTCCCGGGTGATGACAATGGCGATGCCGATGATGCACCGACGATGGCTCCTGTTGGCTACCCAGTGGATGATATCACAGAGATGACACACTGCGAGCTACATGTCAAAGTTGTGAACATATCAATGAAGGTGGCGGTCGGCTATGCCTTACAAATTGGACCCACACCAACTTACCACAGTCGTCCGGTTCCAGAGGGCTACGCTGTGTGTCGGCGTGGATGAAATCATGCCCACCTTTGAGGTTTTGGATCTTCACTACCCTGCTGGTGAAGGGGATGTGACTGTGCTGGTGACGCAAAAAACGTCACCATTCTATGGCCGAAGGATTGTATCGTGCTTCGAAATCACACGCCAAGGCCATCTTCGCCGCCGTCTCACCCGTCTCCAGCGAGGTCGTCGCCGCCGCGGCAGCCGTCTTCGTCGCCTCACCCGGCTCCGTCGCCTCACCCGTCTCCGGTGCAGCCATCGCCGCGGGAGCCATCGCCGGCGCCTCAGGATAAAAAGCGTAAGCGTACCGCTACTGTGCGTCGTAAGCGATCGCCGAAACGTAAACAAGAGCCTCTTCCAAAAGTAACAACGGTTCCTCCCAGAGAGCTTATGACTGTACTGAAGAGGAGACTGCGGCGATCGTTGATGCGGAACGGCAGCGTTTTTCGCTAAGCTGAGGCGGCCGAAAGAGCCAGAGTTCCCCAGCACCAAATAAGAAAAAGCCAAAGTGTGAAAATGCTAAAGACTCTTCATCAACCCGAGCCAAAAGCTGTCATCAGACTATGAGCGTTCTATTCTCAAGTCACATGCGGCACAACAAGCCTCGAAGAGCAGTACTGATGCAAGCGGGAAATCTGTTGCCCAGCTCGGAGAACAAGCAAAACAGTCTTGCGCCCCCCTCTCAAGGTGATTTCTCAACCAATGTGGGGTCGAGCGACGCAAATATGGGGCCGAAGAGCAGTATGATCCAGAGGTAGTTGCACAATACGGAGAAGCTGCCGCTGCTCAAGGTATGAGTATTGCCCAGTACTTATCCCAGTTAGAGTTCTTCCCCGTGAGTGAAGTAGCATACAAATACCAGTACGGCAAACCTCTCGTCAAACCTGAGGAGGTAAATAATCTTTCAACAAAAATGCGAAGATTGCATAACTGGTACATGCACGCCACAAGTGCCGGGGCTAACTGGATAGTGCTGAGGGTTACAAAAAAGCATCATGGAAAGAAAGTGATGACATGATATCCATTGAATTTGTTGAGCTATTTCAATTATTCAATCAAGACGCCTTGGACAAATCGCTCATCAGTGCCTATTGTCTGTAAGTACTAATTCTGTAATTAACTTAGTCTCCAGCTATCTCACTTTGTTTATTGCATGTATATAATCATACTGTAATATGCAGAATGAAGATTCTCGAATGCAGCAGAGGACAAATCTATGATTGGCTTCATTGACCCATATTGGGTTCATGAAGCTAATCTCAAAATAAGCCCCCAGGATACGGAGATAATATAGTACAACACGCGTTAAGGTTAAAAACCAAAAGGGAAATACTTTTTCCTTACAACTTCGAGTGAGTGTTATTGTCTTGTATACACTTTCTATTTCGCTTACTCGATGTTAAGTATATAATTGATTAGTTATGCATTCGCAGCTTCCACTATATTCTGTTAATCATTCAACTTGACAAAGGGCGTGTACTAGTCATGGACTCGAAACATAAACCCCTTGAGACGTGGAAGGACATGCAGATACTTCTCCAGCGGTAATTCTAATCATTACGACACTATATCGGCAACGTTCGTGAATTTTATGATATCAAGTACTTAATAACTTCTTTTATTCGTTTCTCTTCTTCGCCGGGCAGCGCTTGGAAACGGTTCACCAAGAAGGCTAGGGGTGTTTGGAAAGAGGAGCTTACATTTCAACCACTAGATGTAAGCACCACTAGCTATATCCGCGCATCTCTTTGATTCTAGTTTTTGATACAGTTATTATCATGCTTGATTATTATTTTGATTGAACTATGTTCTGGTGAAGTGCCTGACGCAGGGACCAGGTAACAATCTATGTGGATACTATGTATGCGAGTTCATCCGGCAGACGTGCGATGAGAAGGGCAGAAATTTAGAGCAACTCCACGTATGTAAACAATTTATATAGTTTTTATTTTCAAACAAATTGTGTTTAGTTTCATTCATATAGACTGACTCCTTTTTTAAATCAGATCGAACGTCTACGGGACGGTCTTCTGCCAAAGGATCGCGTACGAGCAATTCAGGAGGAATTGGCGGGATTCTTGGATGCAGAAGTCCTAGACCCGAAAGGGGAATACTATTCTGCTGGTGTATAGACAATAGGGATTGTAAAAAAGCAACTCGATCCGTGTATAGACAAGGGGAATACTTTTGTATGTAGTGCATGAACTCGATCCGTGTATTGTCATGATGATCTTGTGTAATATACAAGGTTCCTCATTCCTATTGATAAGTGCAAAACACTAAAAAACAATAAAACAACCTAAATGAATTCTCTGCCGCGGCACAAAAAGTGGCGAAAATGCTGCCGCGGCAACAAAATGTGCAAAATGAATTCTCTGCCGCGGCAGAGAAATGGACCAAATCTCTGCCGCGGCAGAAGGTTATTAGTCCCTGGTTCGTGTTACGAACCGGGACTAATGCTCCCACCCCCCTCTCGCGCTTTGCTGCTGCCACGTGTATGATCTTTTGTCCCGGTTGGTGGGGCAACCGGGACTAAAGGTTGGGGCTTTAGTCCCGATTTCCCCGTCCCGGTTGGGCAACTGGGACTAAATGCCCTTACCAACCGGGACACATGGGGCTGTTTCCACTAGTGTGTGTCCCCCTCGCATGCATGCGCTCTAACTTAGAAGCGAAGGTTACGGACCCGTATAAGGGGGAATCTCCCCGTTTAGGTGAAACCGGGTAGGATAGTGCCCCAACTTGTGAACCACATGGTTTTACATCACCCTATGACCTAAACAAACACAAAACAAGAGAGAGCTACGCCGGGCTACCCCTTTCAGAGGAACGTCTAGGGGGTAGACGATCTGAGTGTGCATAGATCAGGGTTTCGCCGGAGGAAGACCACGAGAACATCGGAATCAGATGAAAACTTGCATGTGTCCCTAGCATATGTGTGTGATCGTGGTGATAGGTTGTATAGGTGCTTGGATGTGTCCCCCTCGCATGCATGCGCTCTAAACTAGACGAAGGTTCCGGACCGTATAAGGGGGAATCTCCCCGTTTAGGTGAAACCGGGTAGGATAGTGCCCCAACTTGTGAACCAACATGGTTTTTACATCACCCTATGACCTAAACAAACAGAAAACAAGAGAGAGCTACGCCGGGCTAAACCGCTGTCAGAGGAACGTCTAGGGGGTTAGACGATCCGAATGTGCACAGATAGGGTTTTAACCGGAGGAAGACCACGAGAACATCGGAATCAGATAAAAACTTGCATGTGTCCCTAGCATATGTGTGTGAGTGTTGGTGAGAGGTTGGTATAGGTGCTTGCATGGTCCCCTCGCATGCATGCGCTCTAACCTAGAAGCGAAGGTTCCGGACCCTTATAAGGAGAATCTCCCCGTTTAGGTGAAATCGGGTAGGATAGTGCCCCAACTTGTGAACCAACAGGGTTTACATCCCCATATTACCTAAACAAACATAAAACAAGAGAGAGCTACGCCGGGCTACCCCTGTCAGAGGAACGTTTAGGGGGGTAGACGATCCGAGTGTGCACAGATCAGCGTTTCATAGGAGGAAGACCACGAGAACATCGGAATCATATGAAAACTTGCATGTCTCCCTAGCATATGTGTGTGAGTGTGGTGAGAGGTTGGTATAGGTGCTTGCATGTGTCCCCCTCGCATGCATGCGCTCTAACCTAGAAGCGAAGGTTCCGGACCCGTATAAGGGGGAATCTCCCTGTTTAGGTGAAACCGTGTAGGATAGTGCCCCAACTTGTGAACCAACATGGTTTTTTACATCACCCTATGACCTAAACAAACAGAAAACAAGAGAGAGCTACGCCGGGCTACCCCTGTTAGAGGAACGTCTAGGGGGCTAGACGATCCGAATGTGCACATATGAGGGTTTAACCGGAGGAAGACCACGAGAACATCGGAATCAGATGAAACTTGCATGTATCCCTAGCATATGTGTGTGAGTGGTGGTGAGAGGTTGGTATAGGTGCTTGCATGTGTCCCCCCTCGCATGCATGCGCTCTAACCTAGAAGCGAAGGTTCCGGACCCGTATAAGGGGGAATCTACCCGTTTAGGTGAAACCGGGTAGGATAGTGCCCCAACTTGTGAACCAACATGGTTTTTACATCCCAATATTACCTAAAAAAACAAACAAAACAAGAGAGAGCTACGCCGGGCTACTCCTGTCAGAGGAACGTCTAGGGGGGTAGTCGATCCGAGTGTGCACATATCAGGGTTTCGCCGGAGGAAGACCACGAGAACATCGGAATCAGATGAAAACTTGCATGTGTACCTAGCATATGTGGTGTGAGTGTGGTGAGAGGTTGGTATAGGTGCTTGCATGTGTCCCCTCGCATGCATGCGCTCCAACTAGAAGCGAAGGTTCCGGACCTTATAAGGGGGAATCTCCCCGTTTAGGTGAAACCGGGTAGGATAGTGCCCCAACTTGTGAACCAACATGGTTTTACATCCCCATATTAACTAAACAAACACAAAAACAAGAGAGAGCTACGCCGGGCTAACCCTATCAGAGGAACGTCTAGGGGGGTAGTCGATCCGAGTGTGCTAGATCAGGGTTTCGCGGAGGAAGACCACGAGAACATCGGAATCAGATGAAAACTTGCATGTGTCCCTAGCATATGTGTGGGTGAGTGTGTGAGAGGTTGGTAATAGGTGCTTGCATGTGTCCCCCCCCGCATGCATGCGCTCTAACCTAGAAGCGAAGGTTCCGGACCCATATAAGGGGGAATCTCCCCGTTTAGGTGAAACCGGGTAGGATAGTGCCCCAACTTGTGAACCAACATGGTTTTATATCACCCTATGACCTAAACAAACAGAAAAAAAAGCTATGCCGGGCTACCCCTGTCAGAGGAACGTCTAGGGGGGTAGACGATCCGAATGTGCACAGATGAGGGTTTAACCGGAGGAAGACCACGAGAACATCGGAATCAGATGAAAACTTGCATGTGTCCCTAGCATATGTGTGTGAGTGTGGTGAGAGGTTGGTATAGGTGCTTGCATGTGTCCCCCTCGCATGCATGCTCTCTAACCTAGAAGCGAAGGTTCCAGACCCTTATAAGGGGGAATCTCCCCGTTTAGGTGAAACCGGGTAGGATAGTGCCCCATATTGATAACCAACATGGTTTTACATCACTCTATGACCTAAACAAACATAAAACAAGAGAGAGCTATGCTTGGCTACCCCTGTCAGAGGAACGTCTAGGGGGGTAGACGATCCGAGTGTGCACAGATCAGAGTTTCGCAGGAGGAAGACCACGAGAACATCGGAATCAGATGAAAACTTGCATGTCTCCCTAGCATATGTGTGTGAGTGTGGTGAGAGGTTGGTATAGGTTCCGGACCCGTATAAGGGGGAATCTCCCCGTTTAGGTGAAACTGGGTAGGATAGTGCCCCAACTTGTGAACCAAAATGGTTTTACATCCCCATATTACCTAAACAAACACAAAACAAGAGAGAGCTACGCCGGGCTATACCCCCGTCAGAGGAACGTCTCGGGGGGTAGACGATCACAGTGTGCACAAATCAGGGTTTCGCCGGAGGAAGACCACGAGAAAATCGGAATCAGATGAAACTTGCATGTGTCCCTAGCATATGTGTGTGAGTTTGGTATAGGTGCTTGCATGTGTCCCCGAGCATGCATGCGCTCTAACTTAGAAGCGAAGGTTACGGACCCGTATAAGGGGGAATCTCCCCGTTTAGGTGAAACCGGGTAGGATAGTGCCCCAACTTGTGAACCAACATGGTTTTACATCACCCTATGACCTAAACAAACACAAAACAAGAGAGAGCTACGCCGGGCTAAACCCCTGTCAGAGGAACGTCTAGGGGGTAGACGATCCGAGTGTGCATAGATCAGGTTTCGCCGGAGGAAGACCACGAGAACATCGGAATCAGATGAAAACTTCCATGTGTCCCTAGCATATGTGTGTGAGTGTGGTGATAGGTTGGTATAGGTTCTTGGATGTGTCCCCCTCGCATGCATGCGCTCTAACCTTGAAGCGAAGGTTCCGGGACCGTATAAGGGGGAATCTCCCCGTTTAGGTGAAACCGGGTAGGATAGTGCCCCAACTTGTGAACCAACATGGTTTTACATCACCCTATGACCTAAACAAACAGAAAACAAGAGAGAGCTACGCCGGGCTCCCCTGTCATAGGGTCGAATAGAACGTAGGGATTAGACGATCCGATGTGCACAGATGAGGGTTTAACCGGAGGAAGACCACGAGAACATCGGAATCAGATGAAAACTTGCATGTGTCCCTAGCATATGTGTGTGAGTGTGGTGAGAGGTTGGTATAGGTGCTTGCATGTGTCCCCCTCGCATGCATGCGCTCTAACTTAGAAGCGAAGGTTCCGGACCCGTATAAGGGGGAATCTCCCCGTTTAGGTGAAACCGGGTAGGATAGTGCCCCAACTTGTGAACCAACATGGTTTTACATCACCCTATGACCTAAACAAACACAAAACAAGAGAGAGCTACGCCGGGCTACCCCTTTCATAGGAACGTCTAGGGGGTAGACGATCCGAGTGTGCACGGATCAGGGTTTCGCCGGAGGAAGACCACGAGAACATCGGAATCAGATGAAACTTGCATGTGTCCCTAGCATATGTGTGTGATTGTGGCGATAGGTTGGTATAGGTGCTTGGATGTGTCCCCCTCGCATGCATGCGCTCTAACCTAGAAGCGAAGGTTCCGGACCGTATAAGGGGAATCTCCCCGTTAGGTGAAACCGGGTAGGATAGTGCCCCAACTTGTGAACCAACATGGTTTTACATCACCCTATGACCTAAACAAACAGAAAACAAGAGAGAGATACGCCGGGCTACCCCTGTCAGAGGAACGTCTAGGGGGTTAGACGATCCGAATGTGCCCAGATGAGGGTTTTACCGGAGGAAGACCACGAGAACATCGGAATCAGATGAAAACTTGCATGTGTCCCTAGCATATGTGTGTGAGTGTGGTGAGAGGTTGGTATAGGTGCTTGCATGTGTCCCCCCCTCGCATGCATGCGCTCTAACCTAGAAGCGAAGGTTCCGGACCCGTATAAGGGGAATCTCCCTTTAGGGTGAAACCGGGTAGGATAGTGCCCCAACTTGTGAACCAACATGGTTTTACATCCCATATTACCTAAAAACACAAAAAAGAGAGAGCTACGCCGGGCTAACCCTGTCAGAGGAACGTCTAGGGGGGTAGTCGATCCGAGTGTGCACATATCAGGGTTTCGCCGGAGGAAGACCACGAGAACACATCGGAATCAGATGAAAACTTGCATGTGTACCTAGCATATGTGTGTGAGTGTGGTGAGGGTTGGTATAGGTGCTTGCATGTGTCCCCTCGCATGCATGCGCTCCAACCTAGAAGCGAAGGTTCCGGACCCTTATAAGGGGGAATCTCCCCGTTTAGGTGAAACCGGGTAGGATAGTGCCCCAACTTGTGAACCAACATGGTTTTACAATCCCCATATTAACTAAACAAACACAAAAACAAGAGAGAGCTACGCCGGGCTAACCCTATCAGAGGAACGTCTAGGGGGAAGTCGATCCGAGTGTGCTAGATCAGGGTTTCGCCGGAGGAAGACCACGAGAACATCGGAATCAGATGAAAACTTGCATGTGTCCCTAGCATATGTGTGTGAGTGTGGTGAGAGGTTGGTATAGGTGCTTGCATGTGTCCCCTCGCATGCATGCGCTCTAACCTAGAAGCGAAGGTTTCGGACCCATATAAGGGGGAATCTCCCCGTTTAGGTGAAACCGGGTAGGATAGTGCCCCAACTTGTGAACCAACATGGTTTTATATCACCCTATGACCTAAACAAACAGAAAAAAAAAGCTATGCCGGGCTACCCCTGTCAGAGGAACGTCTAGGGGGGTAGACGATCCGAATGTGCACAGATGAGGGTTTTAACCGGAGGAAGACCACGAGAACATCGGAATCAGATGAAAACTTGCATGTGTCCCTAGCATATGTGTGTGAGTGTGGTGAGAGGTTGGTATAGGTGCTTGCATGTGTCCCCCTCGCATGCATGCTCTCTAACCTAGAAGCGAAGGTCCAGACCCTTATAAGGGGGAATCTCCCCGTTTAGGTGAAACCGGGTAGGATAGTGCCCCATATTGAGAACCAACATGGTTTTACATCACTCTATGACCTAAACAAACATAAAACAAGAGAGAGCTATGCTTGGCTACCCCTGTCAGAGGAACGTCTAGGGGGGTAGACGATCCGAGTGTGCACAGATCAGAGTTTTCGCAGGAGGAACACCACGAGAACATCGGAATCAGATGAAAACTTGCATGTCTCCCTAGCATATGTGTGTGAGTGGGGAGAGGGTGGGTATAGGTGCTTGCATGTGTCCCCCCTCGCATGCATGCGCTCTAACCTAGAAGCGAAGGTTCCGGACCGTATAAGGGGGAATCTCCCCGTTTAGGTGAAACCGGGTAGGATAGTGCCCCAACTTGTGAACCAACATGGTTTTACATCCCCATATTACCTAAACAAACACAAACAAGAGAGAGCTACGCCGGGCTACCCCTGTCAGAGGAACGTCTAGGGGGGTAGTCGATCCGAGTGTGCACATATCAGGGTTTTCCGCGGAGGAAGACCACGAGAACATCGGAATCTGATGAAAACTTGCATGTGTACCTAGCATATGTGTGTGAGTGTGGTGAGAGGTTGGTATAGGTGCTTGCATGTGTCCCCTCGCATGCATGCGCTCCAACCTAGAAGCGAAGGTTCCGGACCCTTATAAGGGGGAATCTCCCCGTTTAGGTGAAACCGGGTAGGATAGTGCCCCAACTTGTGAACCAACATGGTTTTACATCCCCATATTAACTAAACAAACACAAAACAAGAGAGAGCTACGCCGGGCTACCCCTATCAGAGGAACGTCTAGGGGGGTAGTCGATCCGAGTGTGCTAGATCAGGGTTTCGCCGGAGAAGACCACGAAAACATCGGAATCAGATGAAAACTTGCATGTGTCCCTAGCATATGTGTGTGAGTGTGGTGAGAGGTTGGTATAGGTGCTTGCATGTGTCCCCCCTCGCATGCATGCGCTCTAACCTAGAAGCGAAGGTTTTCGGACCCATATAAGGGGGAATCTCCCCATTTAGGTGAAACCGGGTAGGATAGTGCCCCAACTTGTGAACCAACATGGTTTTATATCACCCTATGACCTAAACAAACAGAAAAAAGCTATGCCGGGCTACCCCTGTCAGAGGAACGTCTAGGGGGGTAGACGATCCGAATGTGCACAGATGAGGGTTTAACCGGAGGAAGACCACGAGAACATCGGAATCAGATGAAAACTTGCATGTGTCCCTAGCATATGTGTGTGAGTGTGGTGAGAGGTTGGTATAGGTGCTTGCATGTGTCCCCCTCGCATGCATGCTCTCTAACCTAGAAGCGAAGGTTCCAGACCCTTATAAGGGGGAATCTCCCCGTTTAGGTGAAACCGGGTAGGATAGTGCCCCATATTGAGAACCAACATGGTTTTACATCACTCTATGACCTAAACAAACATAAAACAAGAGAGAGCTATGCTTGGCTACCCCTGTCAGAGGAACGTCTAGGGGGTAGACGATCCGAGTGTGCACAGATCAGAGTTTCGCAGGAGGAACACCACGAGAACATCGGAATCAGATGAAAACTTGCATGTCTCCCTAGCATATGTGTGTGAGTGTGGTGAGAGGTTGGTATAGGTGCTTGCATGTGTCCCCCCTCGCATGCATGCGCTCTAACCTAGAAGCGAAGGTTCCGGACCCGTATAAGGGGGAATCTCCCCGTTTAGGTGAAACTAGGTAGGATAGTGCCCGCCCCAACTTGTGAACCAACATGGTTTTACATCCCCATATTACCTAAACAAACACAAAACAAGAGAGAGCTACGCCGGGCTAACCCTGTCAGAGGAACGTCTCGGGGGGTAGACGATCACAGTGTGCACAGATCAGGGTTTCGCCGGAGGAAGACCACGAAAAATCGGAATCAGATGAAAACTTGCATGTGTCCCTAGCATATGTGTGTGAGTTTGTATAGGTGCTTGCATGTGTCCCCCTCGCATGCATGCGCTCTAACTTAGAAGCGAAGGTTACGGACCCGTATAAGGGGAATCTCCCCGTTTAGGTGAAACCGGGTAGGATAGTGCCCCAACTTGTGAACCAACATGGTTTTTACATCACCCTATGACCTAAACAAACACAAAACAAGAGAGAGCTACGCCGGGCTAGCTACCCCTGTCAGAGGAACGTCTAGGGGGGTAGACGATCCGAGTGTGCATAGATCAGGGTTTCGCCGGAGGAAGACCACGAAAACTTGCATGTGTCCCTAGCATATGTGTGTGAGTGTGGTGATAGGTTGGTATAGGTTCTTGGATGTGTCCCCCTCGCATGCATGCGCTCTAACCTTGAAGCGAAGGTTCCGGACCCGTATAAGGGGGAATCTCCCGTTTAGGTGAAACCGGGTAGGATAGTGCCCCAACTTGTGAACCAACATGGTTTTACATCACCCTATGACCTAAATAAACAGAAAACAAGAGAGAGCTAACGCCGGGCTACCCCTGTCATAGGAACGTCTAGGGGATTAGACGATCCGAATGTGCACAGATGAGGGTTTTAACGGCGGAGGAAGACCACGAGAACATCGGAATCAGATGAAAACTTGCATGTGTCCCTAGCATATGTGTGTGAGTGTGGTGAGAGGTTGGTATAGGTGCTTGCATTTGTCCCCCTCGCATGCATGCGCTCTAACTTAGAAGCGAAGGTTCCGGACCCGTATAAGGGGAATCTCCCCGTTTAGGTGAAACCGGGTAGGATAGTGCCCCAACTTGTGAACCAACATGGTTTTACATCACCCTATGACCTAAACAAACACAAAACAAAGAGAGAGCTACGCCGGGCTACCCCTTTCAGAGGAACGTCTAGGGGGTAGACGATCCGAGTGTGCACGGATCAGGGTTTCGCCGGAGGAAGACGACGAGAACATCGGAATCAGATGAAACTTGCATGTGTCCCTAGCATATGGTGGTGATTGTGGTGATAGGTTGGTATAGGTGCTTGATGTGTCCCCCTCGCATGCATGCGCTCTAACCTAGAAGCGAAGGTTCCGGACCCGTATAAGGGGAATCTCCCCGTTTAGGTGAACCGGGTAGGATAGTGCCCCAACTTGTGAACCAACATGGTTTTACATCACCCTATGACCTAAACAACAGAAAACAAAGAGAGAGATACGCCGGGCTACCCCTGTCAGAGAACGTCTAGGGGGTTAGACGATCCGAATGTGCCCAGATGAGAGTTTTAACGGACCGGAAAGACCACGAGAACATCGGAATCAGATGAAAACTTGCATGTGTCCCTAGCATATGTCTGTGAGTGTGGTGAGTTGGTATAGGTGCTTGCATGTGTCCCCCTCGCATGCATGCGCTCTAACCTAGAAGCGAAGGTTCCGGACCCTTATAAGGGGGAATCTCCTGTTTATGTGAAACCGGGTAGGATAGTGCCCCAACTTGTGAACCAACATGGTTTTACATCACCCTATGACCTAAACAAACATAAAACAAGAGAGAGCTACGCCGGGCTACCCCTGTCAGAGGAACGTCTAGGGGGTAGACGCCGAGTGTGCACAGATCAGGGATTCGCAGGAGGAAGACCACGAGAACATCGGAATCAGATGAAAACTTGCATGTCTCCCTAGCATATGTGTGTGAGTGTGGTGAGAGGTTGGTATAGGTGCTTGCATGTGTGTCCCCCCTCGCATGCATGCGCTCTAACCTAGAAGCGAAGGTTCCGGACCCGTATAAGGGGGAATCTCCCCGTTTAGGTAAAACCGGGTAGGATAGTGCCCCAACTTGTGAACCAACATGGTTTTACATCCCATATTACCTAAACAAACATAAAACAAGAGAGAGCTACGCCGGCTACCCTGTCAGAGGAACGTCTAGGGGGGTAGACGATCTGAGTGTGGACAGATCAGGGTTTCATAGGAGGAAGACCACGAGAACATCGAATCAGATGAAAACTTGCATGTCTCCCTAGCATATGTGTGTGAGTGTGGTGAGAGGTTGGTATAGGTGCTTGCATGTGTCCCCCCTCGCATGCATGCGCTCTAACCTAGAAGCGAAGGTTCCGGACCCGTATAAGGGGGAATCTCCCTGTTTAGGTGAAACCGGGTAGGATAGTGCCCCAACTTGTGAACCAACATGGTTTTACATCCCCATATTACCTAAAGAAACACAAAACAAGAGAGAGCTACGCCGGGCTACCCCTGTCAGAGGAACGTCTAGGGGGTAGTCGATCCGAGTGTGCACAGATCAGGGTTTCGCCAGAGGAAGACCACGAGAACATCGGAATCAGATGAAAACTTGCATGTATCCCTAGCATATGTGTGTGAGTGGGGTGAGAGGTTTGTATAGGTGCTTGCATGTGTCCCCCCCCTCGCATGCATGCGCTAACCTAGAACCGAAGGTTCCGGACCCGTATAAGGGGAATTTCCCCGTTTAGGTGAAACCGGGTAGGATAGTGCCCCAACTTGTGAACAACATGGTTTTACCATCACCCTATGACCTAAACAAACAGAAAACAAGAGAGAGCTACGCTGGCTACCCCTGTTAGAGGAACGTCTAGGTGGCTAGACGATCCGAATGTGCACATAGAGGGGTTAACCGGAGGAAGACACGAAACATCGGAATCAGATGAAAACTTGCATGTGTCCCTAGCATATGTGTGAGTGTGGTGAGAGGTTGGTATAGGTGCTTTCATGTGTCCCCCTCGCATGCATGCGCTCTACCTAGAATTGAAGGTTCCGGACCCGTATAAGGGGGAATCTCCCCGTTTAGGTGAAACCGGGTAGGATAGTGCCCCAACTTGTGAACCAACATGGTATTGCATCACCCTATGACCTAAAAAAACCCACAAAAGAGAGAGCTACGCCGGGCTACCCCTGTCAGAGGAACGTCTAGGGGGGTAGATGATCCGAGTGTGCACAGATCAGGGTTTTCGCTGGAGGAAGACCACGAGAACATCGGAATCAGATGAAAACTTGCATGTGTCCCTAGCATATGTGTGTGAGTGTGGTGAGAGGTTGGTATAGGTGCTTGCATGTGTCCCCCTCACATGCATGCGCTCTAACCTAGAAGCGAAGGTTCCGGACCCGTATAAGGGGGAATCTCCCCGTTTAGGTGAAACCGGGTAGGATAGTGTCCCAACTTGTGAACCAACATGGTTTTACATCACCCTATGACCTAAACAAAACAAAACAAGAGAGAGCTACGCCGGGCTACCCCTTTCAGAGGAACGTCTAGGGGGTAGACGATCCGAGTGTGCACGGATCAGGGTTTCGCCGGAGGAAGACGACGAGAACATCGGAATCAGATGAAAACTTGCATGTGTCCCTAGCATATGTGTGTGATTGTGGTGATAGGTTGGTATAGGTGCTGGATGTGTCCCCCTCGCATGCATGCGCTCTAACCTAGAAGCGAAGGTTCCGGACCCGTATAAGGGGGAATCTCCCCGTTTAGGTGAAACGGGTAGGATAGTGCCCCAACTTGTGAACCAACATGGTTTTACATCCCATATGACCTAAACAAACCGAAAACAAGAGAGAGCTACGCCGGGCTAACCCCTGTCAGAGGAACGTCTAGGGGGTAGACGATCCGAGTGTGCACAGATCAGGGTTTCCGCCGGAGGAAGACCACGAGAACATCGAATCAGATGAACACTTGCATGTGTCCCTAGCATATGTGTGTGAGTGTGGTGAGAGGTTGGTATAGGTGGTTGCATGTGTCCCCCCTCGCATGCATGCGCTCTAACCTAGAAGCGAAGGTTCCGGACCCGTATAAGGGGGAATCTCCCCGTTTAGGTGAACCAGGTAGGATAGTGCCCAACTTGTGAACCAACATGGTTTTACATCCCCATATTACCTAAACACACACAAAACAAGAGATAGCTACGCCGGGATACCCTTGTCAAGAGGAACGTCTAGGGGGTAGTAGATCCGAGTGTGCACAGATCAGGGTTTCACCGGAGGAAGACCACAAGAGAACATCGGAATCAGATGAAAACTTGCATGTGTCCCTAGCATATGTGTGTGTGTGGTGAGAGTTTGGTATAGGTGCTTGCATGTGTCCCCTCGCATGCATGCGCTCTAACCTAGAAGCGAAGATTCCCGGACCCTTATAAGGGGGAATCTCCCCGTTTAGGTGACCGGGTAGGATAGTACCCAACTTTGAACCAACATGGTTTTACATCACCCTATGACCTAAAAAACACAAAACAAGAGAGAGCTACGCCGGGATACCCCTTTCAGAGGAACGTCTAGGGGGTAGACGTTCCGAGTGTGCACAGATCAGGGTTTTCGCCGGAGGAAGACCACGAGAACATCGGAATCAGATGAAAACTTGCATGTGTCCCTAGCATATGTGTGTGAGTGTGGTGATAGGTTGGTATAGGTGCTTGGATGTGTCCCCCTCGCATGCATGCGCTCTAACCTAGAAGCGAAGGTTCAGGACCCGTATAAGGGGGAATCTTCCCGTTTAGGTGAAACCGGGTAGGATAGTGCCCCAACTTGTGAACCAACATGGTTTTACATCCACATATTACCTAAAAAAACACAAAACAAGAGAGAGCTACGCCGGGCTACCCCTGTCAGAGGAACGTCTCGGGGGGTAGACGATCCGAGTGTGCACAGATCAGGGTTTCGCCGGAGGAAGACCACGAGAAAGTCGGAATCAGATGAAAACTTGCATGTGTCCCTAGCATATGTGTGTGAGTGTGTTGAGAGGTTGGTATAGGTTCTTGCATGTGTCCCCCTCGCATGCATGCGCTCTAACCTAGAAGCAAAGTTACGAACCCGTATAAGGGGGAATCTCCCCGTTTAGGTGAAACCGGGTAGGATAGTGCCCCAACTTGTGAACCAACATGGTTTTACACATCACCCTATGACCTAAACAAACACAAAACAGAGAGAGCTACGCCGGGCTACCCCTGTCAGAGGAACGTCTAGGGGGGTAGACGATCCGAGTGTGCACAGATCAGGGTTTCGCCGAGAAGACGACACGAGAACATCGGAATCAGATGAAAACTTGCATGTGTCCTAGAATATGTGTGTGAGTGTGGTGAGAGGTTGGTATAGGTGCTTGGATGTGTCCCCCTCGCATGCATGCGCTCTAACCTTGAAGCGAAGGTTCCGGACCCGTATAAGGGGGATCTCCCCGTTAGGTGAAACCGGGTACGATAGAGCCCCAACTTGTGAACCAACATGGTTTTACATCACCCTATGACCTAAACAAACAGAAAACAAGAGAGAGCTACGCGGGCTACCCCTCTCAGAGGAACGTCTAGGGGGTTAGACGATCCGAATGTGCACAGATGAGGGTTTAACCGGAGGAAGACCACGAGAACATCGGAATGAGATGAAAACTTGCATGTGTCCCTAGCATATGTGTGAGTGTGGTGAGAGGTTGGTATAGGTGCTTGCATGTGTCCCCCCTCGCAAGCATGCGCTCTAACTTAGAAGCGAAGTTACGGACACGTATAAGGGGGAATCTCCCCGTTTAGGTGAAACCGGGTAGGATAGTGCCCCAACTTGTGAACCAACATGGTTTTACATCACCCTATGACCTAAAAAAACACAAAACAAGAGAGAGCTACGCCGGGCTACCCCTTTCAGAGGAACGTCTAGGGGGGTAGACGTTCCGAGTGTGCACAGATCAGGGTTTCGCCGGAGGAAGACCACGAGAACATCGGAATCAGATGAAAACTTGCATGTGTCCCTAGCATATGTGTGTGAGTGTGGTGATAGGTGGTATAGGTGCTTGATGTGTCCCCCTCGCATGCATGCGCTCTAACTAGAAGCGAAGGTCTCGAACCCGTATAAGGGGGAATCTCCCCGTTTAGGTGAAACCGGGTAGGATAGTGCCCCAACTTGTGAACCAACATGGTTTTACATCACCCTATGACCTAAACAAACAGAAACAAGAGAGAGCTACGCCGGGCTACCCCTGTCAGAGGAACGTCTAGGGGGTTAGACGATCCGAATGTGCACAGATGAGGGTTTAACCGGAGGAAGACCACGAGAACATCGGAATCAGATGAAAACTTGCATGTGTCCCTAGCATATGTGTGTGAGTGTGGTGAGAGGTTGGTATAGGTG
This sequence comes from Avena atlantica, assembly GCA_910589765.1. Taxonomy (NCBI): domain Eukaryota; kingdom Viridiplantae; phylum Streptophyta; class Magnoliopsida; order Poales; family Poaceae; genus Avena; species Avena atlantica. Next base: position 4,920 of record CAJUWN010001220.1, on the reverse strand, counting down.
GTTGCATGTGTACCCCTCGCATGCATGCTCTCTAACCTAGAATTGAAGGTTTCGGACCCGTATAAGGGGGAATCTCCCCGTTTAGGTGAAACCGGGTAGGATAGTGCCCCAACTTGTGAACCAACATGGTATTGCATCACCCTATGACCTAAACAAACATAAAACAAGAGAGAGCTACGCCGGGCTACCCCTGTCAGAGGAACGTCTAGGGGGGTAGATATCCGCGAGTGTGCACAGATCAGGGTTCGCAGGAGGAAGACCACGAGAACATCGGAATCAGATGAAAAACTTGCATGTCTCCCTAGCATATGTGTGAGTGTGGTGAGAGGTTGGTATAGGTGCTTTCATGTGTCCCCCCCTCGCATGCATGCGCTCTAACCTAGAAGCGAAGGTTCCGGACCCATATAAGGGGGAATCTCCCCGTTTAGGTGAAACCGGGTAGGATAGTGCCCCAACTTGTGAACCAACATGGTTTTACATCCCCATATTACCTAAACAAACAAAAAACAAGAGAGAGATACGCCGGGCTACCCCTGTCAGAGGAACGTCTAGGGGGGTAGACGATCCGAGTGTGCTCAGATCAGGGTTTCGTAGGAGGAAGACCACGAGAACATCGGAATCAGATGAAAACTTGCATGTATCCCTAGCATATGTGTGTGAGTGTGGTGAGAGGTTGGTATAGGTGCTTGCATGTGTCCCCCTCGCATGCATGCGCTCTAACCTAGAAGCGAAGGTTCCGGACCCGTATAAGGGGGAATCTCCCTGTTTAGGTGAAACCGGGTAGGATAGTGCCCCAACTTGTGAACCAACATGGTTTTACATCCCCATATTACCTAAACAAACACAAAACAAGAGAGAGCTACGCCGGGCTACCCCTGTCAGAGGAACGTCTAGGGGGTAGTCGATCCGAGTGTGCACAGATCAGGGTTTCACCGGAGGAAGACCACGAGAACATCGGAATCAGATGAAAACTTGCATGTCTCCCTAGCATATGTGTGTGAGTGTGGTGATAGGTTGGTATAGGTGCTTGCATGTGTCCCCCCTCGCATGCATGCGCTCTAACCTAGAAGCGAAGGTTCCGGACCCGTATAAGGGGGAATCTCCCCGTTTAGGTGAAACCGGGTAGGATAGTGCCCCAACTTGTGAACCAACATGGTTTTACATCACCCTATGACCTAAACAAACAGAAAACAAGAGAGAGCTACGCCGGGCTACCCCTGTCAGAGGAACGTTTAGGGGGGTATACGATCCGAATGTGCACAGATGAGGGTTTAACCGGAGGAAAACCACGAGAACATCGGAATCAGATGAACACTTGCATGTGTCCCTAGCATATGTGTGTGAGTGTGGTTAGAGGTTGGTATAGGTGCTTGCATGTGTCCCCCTCGCATGCATGCGCTCTAACCTAGAATTGAAGGTTCCGGACCCGTATAAGGGGGAATCTCCCCGTTTAGGTGAAACCAGGTAGGATAGTGCCCCAACTTGTGAACCAACATGGTTTTAACATCCCATATTAACCTAAACACACACAAAAAAGAGAGAGCTACGCCGGGATACCCTTGTCAGAGGAACGTCTAGGGGGTAGTAGATCCGAGTGTGCACAGATCAGGGTTCATCGGAGGAAGACCACGAGAACATCGGATCAGATGAAAACTTGCATGTGTCCCTAGCATATGTGTGTGTGTGTGAGAGGTTGGTATAGGTGCTTGCATGTGTCCCCCTCGCATGCATGCGCTCTAACCTAGAAGCGAAGATTCCGGACCCTTATAAGGGGGAATCTCCCCGTTTAGGTGAAACCGGGTAGGATAGTACCCCAACTTGTGAACCAACATGGTATTACATCACCCTATGACCTACACAAACAGAAAACAAGAGAGAGGTACGCCGGGCTACCGCTGTCAGAGGAACGTCTAGGGGGGTTAGACGATCCGAATGTGCACAGATGAGGGTTTAACCGGAGGAAGACCACGAGAACATCGGAATCAGATGAAAACTTGCATGTCTCCCTAGCATATGTGTGTGAGTGTGGTGAGAGGTGGGTATAGGTGCTTGCATGTGTCCCCCTCGCTACATGCGCTCTAACCTAGAAGCGAAGGTTCCGGACCCGTATAAGGGGGAATCTCCCCGTTTAGGTGAAACCGGGTAGGATAGTGCCCCAACTTGTGAACCAACATGGTTTTACATCCCCATATTACCTAAAAAAACACAAAACAAGAGAGAGCTACGCCGGGCTACCCTGTCAGAGGAACGTCTCGGGGGGTAGACGATCCGAGTGTGCACAGATCAGGGTTTCGCCGGAGGAAGACCACGAGAAAGTCGGAATCAGATGAAAACTTGCATGTGTCCCTAGCATATGTGTGTGAGTGTTGTGAGAGGTTGGTATAGGTGCTTGCATGTGTCCCCCTCGCATGCATGCGCTCTAACCTAGAAGCGAAGTTTCCGGACCCTTATAAGGGGGAATCTCCCTGTTTTATGTGAAACCGGGTAGGATAGTGCCCCAACTTGTGAACCACATGGTTTTACATCACCCTATGACCTAAACAAACAAAAACAAGAGAGAGAGCTACGCCGGGCTACCCCTGTCAGAGGAACGTCTAGGGGGGTAGACGATCCGAGTGTGCACAGATCAGGGATTCGCAGGAGAAGACCACGAGAACATCGGAATCAGATGAAAACTTGCATGTCTCCCTAGCATATGTTGTGAGTGTGGTGAGAGGTTGGTATAGGGTGCTTGCATGTGTCCCCCCTCGCATGCATGCGCTCTAACCTAGAAGCGAAGGTTCCGGACCCGTATAAGGGGGAATCTCCCTGTTTAGGTAAAACCGGGTAGGATAGTGCCCCAACTTGTGAAACAACATGGTTTTACATCCCCATATTACCTAAACAAACATAAAACAAGAGAGAGCTACGCCGGGCTACCCCTGTCAGAGGAACGTCTAGGGGGGTAGACGATCCGAGTGTGCACAGATCAGGGTTTCATAGGAGGAAGACCACGAGAACATCGGAATCAGATGAAAACTTGCATGTCTCCCTAGCATATGTGTGTGAGTGTGGTGAGAGGTTGGTATAGGTGCTTGCATGTGTCCCCCCTCGCATGCATGCGCTCTAGCCTAGAAGCGAAGGTTCCGGACCCGTATAAGGGGGAATCTCCCTGTTTAGGTGAAACCGGGTAGGATAGTGCCCCAACTTGTGAACCAACATGGTTTTACATCCCCATATTACCTAAAGAAACACAAAACAAGAGAGAGCTACGCCGGGCTAACCCCTGTCAGAGGAACGTCTAGGGGGTAGTCGATCCGAGTGTGCACAGATCAGGGTTTCGCCAGAGGAAGACCACGAGAAAATCGGAATCATATGAAAACTTGCATGTATCCCTAGCATATGTTGTGAGTGGGGTGAGAGGTTGGAATAGGTGCTTGCATGTGTCCCCCCTCGCATGCATGCGCTCTAACCTAGAAGCGAAGGTTCCGGACCCGTATAAGGGGGAATCTCCCCGTTTAGGTGAACCGGGTAGGATAGTGCCCCAACCTTGTGAACCAACATGGTTTTACATCATCACCCTAGACCCTAAACAAACAGAAAACAAGAGAGAGCTACGCCGGGCTACCCCTGTTAGAGGAACGTCTAGGGGGCTAGACGATCCGAATGTGCACATATGAGGTTTAACCGGAGGAAGACCACGAGAACATCGGAATCAGATGAAAACTTGCATTGTCCCTAGCATATGTGTGTGAGTGTGGTGAGAGGTTGGTATAGGTGCTTTCATGTGTCCCCCTCGCCTCGCATGCATGTGCTCTAACCTAGAATTGAAGGTTCCGGACCCGTATAAGGGGGAATCTCCCGTTTAGGTGAACCGGGTAGGATAGTGCCCCAACTTGTGAACCAACATGGTATTGCATCACCCTATGACCTAAAAAAACCCAAAAAGAGAGAGCTACGCCGGCTACCCCTGTCAGAGGAACGTCTAGGGGGTAGATGATCCGAGTGTGCACAGATCAGGGTTTCGCCGGAGGAAGACCACGAGAACATCGGAATCAGATTAAAACTTGCATGTGTCCCTAGCATATGTGTGAGTGTGGTGAGAGGTTGGAATAGGTGCTTGCATGTGTCCCCCTCACATGCATGCGCTCTAACCTAGAAGCGAAGGTTCCGGACCCGTATAAGGGGGAATCTCCCCGTTTAGGTGAAACCGGGTAGGATAGTGTCCCAACTTGTGAACCAACATAGTTTTACATCACCCTATGACCTAAACAAACAGAAAACAAGAGAGAGATACGCCGGGCTACCCCTATCAGAGGAACGTCTGGGGGGTAGACGATCCGAGTGTGCACAGATCAGGGTTTCGCCGAAGGAAGACACGAGAAAAATCGGAATCAGATGAAAACTTGCATGTCTCCCTAGCATATGTGTGTGAGTGTGGTGAGAGGTTGGTATAGGTCTTGCATGTGCCCCCTCGCATGCATGCGCTCTAACCTAGAAGCGAAGGTTCCGGACCCGTATAAGGGGGAATCTCCCCGTATAGGTGAAACCGGGTAGGATAGTGCCCCAACTTGTGAACCAACATGGTTTTACATCCCCATATGACCTAAACAAACCGAAAACAAGAGAGAGCTATGCCGGGCTACCCCTGTCAGAGGAACGTCTAGGGGGAGACATCTGAGTGTGCACAGATCAGGGTTTCGCCGGAGGAAGACCACGAGAACATCGGAATCAGATGAACACTTGCATGTGTCCCTAGCATATGTGTGTGAGTGTGGTGAGAGGTTGGTATATGTGGTTGCATGTGTCCCCCCTCGCATGCATGCGCTCTAACCTAGAAGCGAAGGTTCCGGACCCGTATAAGGGGGAATCTCGCCGTTTAGGTGAAACCAGGTAGGATAGTGGCCCCAACTTGTGAACCACATGGTTTTACATCCCCAT